>OZ059903.1:25544330-25691830 GCA_964057215.1 Oscheius myriophilus
TGAAGATAATTTTCAAAATTGTGATCAACTTTTTAGCAATATTAAAAGCAAATTTTACATTCCCCACCCAAAAAGAAACAGTGGAATTCCATGTTTTAGACAATAGATAAAAAAAATCTGGGACAAATACACTTATTTTTCGACATTGATTGAAAACTAGTGTAAAAAAGCAATTAAACCAAATTTGGCTCCCACCGCTTGTCTGAGTATCAAATTGAATTTTTAACAAGAAGTTTGAGAATCTTTGGTAATCCTCTTTTTTTGTTAATGAATACGAGTTGGGTTTTTTTTTCATTTTAATAGTAGTATTAATGAAATATTTTTTTAAAGGCATTGCAATAATTTTTTTTAAAGATTTGTTTTCAAAATATGTTTTTTTTTAAATGCTGTTTTTAAATTTAAACACATTTTTGATGATCAAAAACGAGGGGAAGCTTTTTTGAACATCCTTCAGAACGAAATTTGAGCGACTGTTTCAACAAATCCTGACAATTGGTGCAATTTTTAACCTTTGGTAAATCTAGCATCGTTTTAAACAACAATAACGCTTGATTTTATAGCAGTTTCTACATTTGCAACCGTCCGCTTGAGCAAGTATTATGCAGGCATCTATATTTTTAACGAAATATATCCAAAACCTTGTAGTGACTTTGTTGAAACTCTTTTAAGTTTAAAAAAGACACATAGTTTTTTATAAGGAGCATTGAAAACTACTTTAATTTTTCCTGGGAATCACAGGGAATCACAAGTTTTGCACTAAAATTAAACAAAAAAAAAGTTGAACGAAAATTGGAGTTTTCTAATGTTTTACGGAAACTATGAATCTTCGGAAATGAAATAACGTAACATGTGAAACTTTCTGTAGTTTTGCAGTATTTTCAAATGCTTCTATACTCCTTGCCCACGGTCCTTTCGCGGAGACGCAGACAAAAAGCCGCTTGTTTTCCGCTGCCGGCTATGAAAACTCACTGGGCGACGAGTATAGTGAATGTAACAAAAAATGAAATTCTTAACTATCAACAAAACATCCCAAAACATACAAGTGACACAATTTATGCCGCATTGTTTACTGTTCACAGTTAATTTATAACGGTAAATGGAACAAGATGTTGTTATAAGCAAATTTAAACCAGTATTTTTATATTTTTACAGTTTTTTTATATAGATTTATAAAGTAGCATTAAAGTTTTTCGTTGAAGGCGGAAAAATGCTACGGAACAGGCCAACTTCTCTTTTTTTTCTTTACATGGCTTTGCTATTCCAGGTTTACATACATTATTCCTCCCCTTGCAGGTGTCGTGCAAACACGAGACTGCAGGCGGAAGACTTTCTCATGCGGTGTCCTTTCGAAAAACACGACATTCTCATGGGACCGCTCGAACGAAGACACACGTGAGAACGCACAACACGGGCTTATAGCAAGTGAAAAAGTACTTTGATATTGAGAATTGGGACTCATAGAAAAAGAATTTCCGAATGTTCAGAATTCATTTAAGTTTCATAGTCTCAGAATCAGCTCAAATTTTTTCGCCCAATCTCGCTCTTAGCTCTGTGCAAATGACACCAGACGCAAATTCGCGAACGAAAATCCTGTGTTTCGGGATACGTACGCAAAACTGCGTCAGGGTTACATTTGCGAATCGGCCCAGAGGCGCGAATCGGCGCAAAATTGGCTAACAACCTTTTTAACGACCCTTAAAAAGCGATAAGTTTGTGTTCTTCCGCTCATGACCCAAAAACACTTCAAATAGTGAAATTTTACGTTCGAAAAAGCAGTTTTTCGTACTTTTCGACCGTTGTCTTAAAAAACGCGCAAAATGTGACCCTAAAGTTTTTTGGGGAATCGAAAACATATAACGATGTTGAAATTATCTGGAATCATGACGAAAATTACCTTTGAAAGTGAACTTTTCCATCTGTTCGTTCAGGAAAAATTTAACTTTTGGCAGGTCAAAAAACTTTTTCATCCGCAAGCGGTGAAATGTTCATGATTATCAAAAAAGACAAATGTGTATTCTATTATTCTAACAATTTAAGATCGAGTTTAAGGCAAAATTTTTTTTTAACTTATTCGCCTCAAGAAGTAAAAACAGAAAAAAAAATCTCGGGTGAAGTAATACAAAAAGCCTATGGAACAGGTTAAAGCTTTAAAAATACATTTTAAAAGCCTTCCAATTTATCGGAGAAAAGTGGTCTTAAAATAAATTTAAAATGTTTTTCAATGTTTGTTTTTAACGTGAAATTCAAAGAATCCTTTTTTACTTACAAAAGAGGAACTTGTAAAACTGCGTTTTATAAATTAGCGTTGTTTTTGTTCAAAGGCGTTTAAAGGATAACAAGAAAACATATTTTCAATTTCTAAATTTTCATAATTCTCCAATTTTTGCTCCTGGAAGCAAGCGTATATTAAAAAATCAAACTCAATTCTAACAAGAGCAGGTGGTGAAACAGTGGGTCAAACTAAAAAAATTTCGATTGTTAAATGGTTCAAACAGTAAAATTGCAAAAAAAAGTGTTCAAACAGTAAAATTGCAAAAAAAAAAACCGATTAATATTGAAAATACAACCGTTTTCGGTTGTAGAAATTCATATCCATTTTTTTATAACTTAAAAATAACACATTTGTCAAATAATGAATTTATAAAATTACAAGATTTAACGAAAAAGGTTCAAAACATACAACTGACCGAGCGAAAATTTATTCGGCACTGTGTTTATAGTTTATGCTTTGTTTAGAACGCGTAAAAGGAACCAGATGTTCCTGAAACGCTAATTTAAATTTGTAGTTTCAAGATATAATTTTTCCCTTTTTCAGACCTTCGTGTATCATTGTCCTCCACAAATCTTAGCACAAAGTTGAATTCAGATATTCAGTTTTTTTCAGTTCAAGCTTAAATTTTAAAATTTTATTTGTTTCTTTCGTATTTTATATTATTTAAAAAAAAGTCGTGATTCTTTAAAAACAAAAAAAAAATTACTAGTAAATACGAATACGAACTTTAAAAAAACGTGCATCAGGAAGAGCAAAATTTTTGCTTGTTCATTGTTTAAACAGCGTTTAACAGTGCATTCAATTTTAAATTTTTGGGTTTTCAAGTATTGACTTTATTGTATAATCTCCTTTTTAAATTTTTTTTAGTTGAGAAGATGCGGAAATTTTACTTATCATTGCTTTTTAAAAAACCAAAAATTTGAGCCAAAATTGAAACATTCATTTCATGAAAAATGCATAATTTGGATTTTACAAATGTTTTAAAAACTGTTGTACAAGTTACCGCAAAAGAAAAATATTCGAAAATTAATAAAAAAAGCGATGCGACAATAATCAGTCTAAAATTAAAACTACCGTAATTGAAAGTAAGCCGTCTAACTAAAAATATTAAACGTTTTTTATTCGGCAATGACAAAATTTTGTGAGAAAATTTGTTCTTTAAAGCAGTCAACGTTGCAGTGAAACTTAAAAAGTATAATTAAGGCCCAATTATCATTGAAAATTGTAAGAATTTGACGGGAAACTTCATGTAAATATTTTTTAAAACCTTTTTGTAAAACTCCCTATCCATATTTTAACTTAAAAACGCATTCGTCAAAGAATAAAGAGAATTTGGTGTGAATTTGTGAGCTTTTTGGGAGCTGTTTCACAATGTTTATAGTTAGTTACTTTAAAATTGCAACTTCGATGTACAAAATTTTTATATAAGCCCGAAAATGAACCTCGAATATTGTCGTCCTCCATAAAACCAAAAAGATAGCACAAACTTGAAACATTCCGTAAAAATCAATTGAAATTCTATTTTCTTTCGGCTCAAGTTTAAAGTGACAATATATTTCTATTGTTACTAAAAACAAAACAGATAAATCTGTTTGAAAAAGATTATGAAAAACCCTAATTTTTAAAAACCGCGTCAAAAAGGGATTTCGCTTGTTTAATGGCGTAATATAAAGTTGAATTTTGACGACATTTAGGCTCAATAATGATTAACGTGAAAATGGTAATTTGAAGTATAATCTTAAAATTAAGGCCCAAGTAAGTCGTGATTACTCACTACGAGTACGCATCCGTCGCAAAGTGCGAAAGGGCCGCCTCGCCGGCGCCGGAAGTGTATGCAAATGGCGGAGCAACATCTCCTTCGGGTCGCCAAATGTGGGAAATCGGCGAATAATGCAAACGGAGAGGCGAGAAAGAAGAGAAATTGTCTCATTCGCTCCTAAGATTACACGTCGTTTGGTAGAAATATTGTCAAAACGCGCGCGGAAATTGGGGTTTCGGGGTTATTTTTGGAGGCAGTTGAAGTAAAACGTTAAAGGAAGAACCAAACATGAAGGTCTCCTCAAAATTAATATTTACAAACCATGAAACATTGTACTGACCAAAAGATATAATACTCGGGCAACTTTTAGAGGCCAAATTCGAAGCAAAATATTTTTTACTATTTTTTCACGTGAAAATGACTTTAAAAAACTGTTTTAATTGGGCTTATAAAAAGATTGATAAAAGTAATTTTCCTAAAGAAGAAAATTTAAACGTAAAAAAGCTAGTCAGTAATATGCTCGTTGCATCCGCCGAAAAAAGCAAAGAAACTGCGTCGAAGATCATTTTACTCCAAAAAGCCAAAAGCTTAGCACAAAATTGAAACATTCATAAAAATATTGAAATTCGAATTTCTTTCGGTTCAAGCTGAAAGTTTAACATTCTATTTATTTCTTTCGAAATTAAAAATTTAATTAAAAAATTACCAATTTTACATACTCTGAAATACAGGACTAACCAAAATATGTAATATTCAGGCAACTCTTCGAAGCCAAATTCGAGCGAAAATAAGAAAAGTTTTTACGAGTTTTTGTCATTTTTTTCTTACAATTGTGGTGATACTCAGTCGTTGAAAACAATTAAAAATGAAAGAATTGTTTTCTTTGTTTGATTTACAAAAGAATGGCGTATTGTAAAAACTACCGAAAAAAAAACCACAATGTAAAATTTCATTAACGCAAAAAACATTTAAAGAAAAAACTTGACCTTAATAAAAATTAACTGATTAATGAAAATTAACTAAAACATTTATTCGTTTTTTTCGGGACTGAGCGAGATTTTTTTCTCATACCTAATAATAAAAAATGCTCTCGTTTTTAAATAGCAATTTTTTCTATTTCTTTTATAGCAAAAAAAGAATCATACCTTGTACGGAACAACCTTCAAAAAAATTTTAGATGAAACACAAACGGCGAAAAGTTTTTTTTCGGCAATCCTCTCGAGTTGAAAGCTCTTTCTATGATTCGATAGCTACAGGAAAAAAAGTAATTCACATGATTTGTTCGTTTATTCAACCAACTATTTAGAAATCTACCAATTTTAAAAAAAAGTTTGAGAAATTTTATATTTATTGCAAAATAGGCAGACCTTAGCGTCAGTTGAGCAGTTCCACTCAATTACTAAAACAAGTAAAACATTGACATTATCCTATTAAAAAAATGTGAAAATACAATCCAATTTTTGTTTTTTTAAAATAAATACTGTTTTTAAGCAATTTTAAATCAGTTTAATGTTATTTTCCAGGAAATTGTTCAGTAAAAGTAGTTTCCGAAAAAGATTAAACTTAAGGAAAGACTAGTGAACGTCTCATTTTCAACAATTTCAGATTGATCTGAAACATTGACATCAGTGAGAAAAATATAGTTGTCAACATTGGATTTAAATTTTCACCTCTTCTCGTGTAAAAACGTTGCCAAATTGTGGCATAAGTCATTGAGACGATGTGTGGTGGAATTGCGCCGAAAATAATGCCGACTCGAGAAGGAAATAGGAGACGACGGCCGCAAATGGGCGAATAGCGTCCGGTCAAAGTGGCTGACGTTTATGTTTCAAGCAGATCTTATGAACGAAAATTGACGCCAAACCGATTTTTTATTAAAGCAAAAATACTCATTAAAAGCAAAACTTTTTTTTTGTTTTTTTTTTCAGTTTTGCAAGGTTTTCATAGCATGCGACAAAGACGAACACTGCATTAATAATTCGTTAAAGGTTAAAATTATTGCGATTGTGCGAAACATTGAAAAGGGCTAAAATAGAATAATAGTGAAACTTAAAGGGACCCTCAGGGGGGGGGGGGTTCACGCTCATGCGAATCATATGCTAATGAGGACTTGGCAAGCATACTGTGAACAACGTTTCCTGGAACGGTGTTGGAAAATAACATTTCAATTGGAATGACGCAATTAGCATACTGTTCATTTCCGTACCGAAAAGCAGGCTGATGGTCCCTTTAAACATTTTTAAAAAATTTTAAAAATACAATGATTCATATTCAGCATAAAATCACCCCGGGACATTCAATTGGCAGTTTGATTGCCCCGAAGTCCGTAAAACGTTAAACTGAACAGTTTTTGTTAGTTTTGTGAAACATATTTTGCTCAAAAAGCCGACAGATAGATTGCTCAAGGAAATTTGTTAGAAAATTGAATATAGAGACAAAAAGAGCGATTTCTATCAATGGTTGTTGTTACAAAAAACCAAATGTTTTTTCAATTGTAGGATTAAATTTCGCTATTGCAAAAGTGTGTCAACACTGTCATTTTTGGGCCATTTGATTCAGTGTTACATTTAAAATTTAGAACAGTTTTGTGTTGCATTCAAGCAATACGAGCTCTTTTAACTTTGAGAAACCGAAAATCTAGAAAGGTCAATTTTATACCACCCATAAGAAACTGTTTGCCGATTTCAAATTACCAAATCGCAAAAAAAAAACAAAATTTCATTATATAAATTAACATTAGTGCACTGTTTTACCATCGTAAGAGGAGCCTTCGTTATGTAACCTAGCGCTCAGTGCACTGGCAAAAGTGTAATTTGGAAATTCATTTTTTCGGGGGATTCGTTCTGATTATTCTGGGTTTTACGTGGGAGATAGAAAAAATGAAACAATTTTTTGAAGCAAAAATCGTTCAAAGTTCAGAAATTTGTACACATTTTTTTCCCAACCACGTATTTTAAAAGTTCTGCTCATGTCGACGCGATTTTTAATTTTTTGTGGTTTCAACGTTTTATGTTTGAAAGATGTGTTTTCAAAAAAAAAACCTTTAAAAGACCTGTTAGTAGACCACAATTTTAGGTCCTAATAAACAAATTGCTTGAGTCCAACAAAAGTACAAGGTGAAAAACAGGTATTTACAGTTCAATTGAAATTACATTTTTCGGGACCTTGGTTCACTGTTACATTCAGAAATTAAAAATGTTTTGTGTTGCATTCAAGCAATCCAGTGGCGTCATTTAGCACCACAAAATGGAAAAAGCAGAAAAAGTCCATTTAACCCACCTATATGAAACTGTTTGCTGATGTTCGACGGCGACATGGCCATCCATGTCTTATGCAGTTTCCTCCTTCGCCTTCTCTTCGGCGGAGCGGTAATATTGCCTGTGGACTGAGTGGCTCTTTCTCTTTCCGGGTGGATGCATTGCGACCCAGTGGGAGACCCTCTCAACATGTCCATAACGAGGCTGAACTCGCTCACACTCTTCATCCGCAACTCCTCCCACAGTCGGCGACGGCGTTGGGCCGTCGGCGACGCGGGCACCGACAAAAGTTGACGGTCCGCGGCTTCCTGAGGCATCCACTAGCAGAAGCGAATAGTGGAGGTCATCGTGAATGGTTTCTAGAGACAGACGGGTGGCAGCAGCAACGACGGAGAGGGGACAGCCGGCTGTCCGGGCTGCTGAGCTGAGCGATCGGATCGATTTTTGGCAGGAGGCAAGAGAGAGAGGCGCCCGGGGGATAAATAACCGCGAAACACAGGCGGCAGCGGCGCCTGCCGCCGCCTGCGGGGGGCAAAGGGGACCTGGGACAGGTAGGTTTCCAAGGATCTTAAAGTTTTCGGAGTTGAAATTTGATTAGCATTTGAAACAGCGAATAATTTTGAAAAATACACAAGAAAATAAGTGTTATTTTTTAATTCTACATGAAAAACTGGCCTAGAAATGCCCAACACGGAAAATGCTCATTTACTTCATAAATCGGCTCTAAAACATTGAAGCGTAGAAGCAACAAAATAGAATTTTTTTGCATTTTTCGGATAAATTTAGCCATTTTTGCATATTCAAGTGGATTTTAACAGAAACGGTCGATATTTTCAATTTTTTTAAAATCTCATCGGATGTGAAAGAAACAAAAGAACAATATTAAAAACAACAGTTCATTAGAAAAAGGAAGGAACTGGAAACCGAAACATTCATTTTTCAAATGAATGTCAATGTTGAAACATCGGAACTTGAATAAATGAATAAAGGAAAAGTATAAATATGAATTATAATTTGGTACTGAATTATAATTGTGTAGTTTTGGCGCGAACTATATGTTCGATTTGAAATGGCGAAATACACTTTTAGAAGAAAAAGTCAAGAAAATTAGTTATGAATTTAATGTGAATTCGAGGAATAAGAGTAATTGGAAATCGATTTCAAATTTTCGAATAAAATTTTAACGATAAGTGGCACTGACGTATTTCGAAAAGAACAAATTCATTAAATATTTTATGAAGTTGAATCGCTTTAAGATGTAATTTGAAAAATTAATCGATTTATCGGAAACGGATCGGAAGCGGAAAATTTTTGTTAAAAAAGGTTAAATCAAACTCTGCCCAGAATTTCAAAATTAAGTCTGTTTGATGTGAAACAGTGAAATACACATTTAGAAGATATAATACAATATTTTATTTATTTATTATTTTTTTTTTTGAAAAAAACATGACAGAGAAATAATATTTCATTTTCCAATTCAGATTATGTCAACTGAAAATTAGCCTATCAAGTAAAATAAAACATTAATTGAAAAAAAAAACAGTTTAAAAACGATTTACATGAATAAAATTTAATAAAAACGTTTTATATCAAATTTGTTGGCGGGAAATGACAAAACGAAGTTCAAAAAATTATCAAATGAGCAAATGTGATCTGCATTTTCGAAAAATGGTTCTTTTCTTGAAATTGCTTTTGTTTTCCGTAAGAAAAGAAAATTTCATGAAAGCCAAATACAGTTTTTCAAATTTTAACACAATTTCCATTTTAATGAAAAATGAACGATTGAAACCAATTTCAAAAAATATGATTAGAAACCGTGATCGTGCTGTTATTAAACAGAAGTTAAATTTTTGGTTTAAAAAATAAATTTTGGTTTTTGATGTTTGGCCAGATGATCCATATTCACATTTATTTCAAAATTTCAATGCTGTTTGGAACATACTAGTGAAAAAAAAAATTTTTTTTGCGCTTAAGATAAAAAGAAGTTGAAAAAATAAAGAAAATGGCAAAAAATCTCAGTTGATCCGCTGATTCACTCAAAACCTGTCAAAAACCGTGAACATTTTTTTAAAAAAATTTTTAATGAACTCGAAAATCCTTCTAAATGGAGCAGGAATATTTCCGATTCAAATTACAATCGAATTTTTATGAAATCTTAACTTTTCAGCTTTAAGCAAAATGAAGTAAACAATTTTTTTTGCATTAAATTACCTAAATGCGAAAAAAAACAGTTTAAAAACGATTTACTGGATTAAATTTTAATAAAAACGTTTTCTGATAAAATATTTGGCAAGAAATGACAAAACTAAGTTCAAAAAATTATCAAACGAGCAAATATGTTCTGCATTTTTGAAAGTTGGTTTTTTTCTTGAAATTGCTTTTATTTTTCGTGAGAAAGAAATTTTCATGAAATCCAAATTCAGTTTGTTTTGTAAAACTTTAGCATAATTTTCATTAAAATGAACGATTGAAACCAATTTCAAAAAAGTATGTTTAAAAAACCATGATCGTGCTCTGGTTTAACAAAAGTTAACTCCATTGTTCTAAAAAATAAATTTTGGTTTTTGATGTTTGGCCAGATGATCCATGTTCACATTTATTTCAAAATTTCAATGCAGTTTGGAACATACTAGTGGAAAAAACATTTTTTTTGCGCTTAAAATAAAAAGAAGTTGAAAAATTATAGAAAATGGCAAAGAGTCTCAGTTTATCCGCTGTTTCACTCAAAAACCTGTCAAAAACCGTGATTTTTCCATCCAAATCAGTCCGATCCAGGGAATCAATGAGCAAAAAATGTGTTTGTGTGTGGGCACCGACGGTCAGCTGAAGAATGACTGCCGCCGTGGGCGTAATAGCCAGCCGGCTGGTAGATCTCTTCCCTCCGCTCTCTTCCTCCTCCATCCATCACCTGTTGTCTGCCGCCACAATGTCCTCGCCTAATTTCGGCTGTTTTCTTCAATTTTTGGACTACTTTGCTGACTTCGACGAAGAACTCTTCTTTTTGAAGCTGAATTATCGACAATCTCATGTTAATCCTCACTTAATAAATTGTCGTTCGTCGTTTGAAATTTCCATAAACTATTATAGTTTTCGTACGCATCCTAAAACACAGGATTTTTATACGCAAAATCGCGTCTGGTGTCGTTTGCACAGAGCTAAGAGCGAAATTGGGCAAAGTAGCATTGGCGACGACTATAGTAATTGGAAGTCAAACTATAAAAATGAAATTAAGGCCCAATTAACTCTTTCCTACTTCCAAAAAGTGTTTCTTCACGTTCTGAAATTATTGTGCTCCTTGGAACCAGAATGACGTCACTCCGCTATGCTAATGCAGTGTAAACCAAACGCTCACACTCGTAAACGCGCCACTTGACTTTTGACTTTGGTGTTTGGTCAAGACGAGTACTATTTTGATTAAGTATTTAAAATATTCAGTTTTTTAAAGTTCGAAACAATTAATTTTCGACAAGCAACTTCATTTAGAAGAATTTGGTGAAATACAATTTTAGTTCGGTAATGTTTCAAATGTTGTTTATAATTCGCAAAAAAAATTTTTCAATATCTCGTTATTATCTAGCAAATTTGTATTGTAGAAACATTCGCCTATCAAGAAAATATATCTTTTCTACATACAAACAAAAAGAAAATATTTATGAAAATCTGTCCGATGTTTCAAAATTTTGATTTGTTCTTCCAGTAATTTGTTAAATCAATCGACCAGAGCAGAGAGTTTGTAAAAAAAATTTATCACTTTTTTGTGAAAAAAGAACAAACTTCGTTTATAAAAACTACTTTTGTGAAAGTATTAATTTTCAAAAATGGACTTTTTTTTCGCAAAAACAATTCTGAAAATTCAACTCGCCAATGTTTCAACTGTATGGTTTATCACTTCGTTTAATGGAATTCTCAATCTCGACGTGAGATAAACGGAAAAAAATTAATTTAAAAAAACTTGATTTTGTAATTTAAATAATTTTTTCAGTAAATGGGTTTTTAATCAACCTCGTCGCTTGAATGTCATAAAAAATAATCCTTTTTTTTGTAAACGTAAATAATATGTTGTCACTATGTTTTTCAACCAATTCAAAAAAACAAAAATGGATTCTATGTCACATTCAAACGGTCAAATCGAAAAATCAATTTTTTTCAAAGTGTTTTTACCAATAATATTACAAACATATAAAAATCGTATGCAAACAATAAGCAAAAAATAGTTTTTTTTTAATAAACGCGATGTTTCTAAATTTTGATTTGTTCTTCCAATTATTCGTTAAATGAATGGACCTGAGTTCGACTAGAGTTTGTTAGCACATGTATCACATTTTTGTGAAATGAAAACATTTTTCTTTTATAAATTCGTTTTTCTTCACTTAGTTTTGCGAAATCATTGATTTTAAAAACGAATTTTCGACGTTCCAAATATAAAAATTCAATTTTTTGAAATTGTATTGTGTTCTTTCTGTCAATGGTTTTCTCATCAACTCAGTCTGTCGTAAAAACATCATGTCTTTGTAAATGTAAATCGAATTTTGCCAGACGTTTTCTAATTCAATCAATTAAAAAATCTGCGTTCTTTGCCACATAAAGTGAACTCCAATTCCCTGTCTCTGCCAAGTTGACGTCATTGCTATGCTAATGCGTTGTAAAGACAGGGCTTGCCCCGTAAACAACGGGCGCGCTCCATTTCGGTGCCTACAACCGCGACACACCTGACCCGGCGGGGCCGAGAAACACTTGTCGCGTAACGAGATACGGGGGCACCTAACGGCCACTGAAAACGACTGAGGGGGATTAGAAGGGACCAATCAACCACTGAACAATCTGATATCGATTTTCATGTGGAGAAAAAGTTGACTAAAATTTTTTTTTTCAAAAACAAAATGTCTCACTAACAGGAGTAGTGAGAAATTTTTTTTTTCAAAAACAAAATGTCTCACTAACAGGAGTAGTGAGTCATGTTTTCGTTGAATGTTTCAGAGCAAAGATTTGAAAAACCCCGGCAAAGGGGAACATTATTGAAAAACATTATTGAAAAACGGGGTGGTTTCCCAAGCTCCGATAAACATTAAAATAAGAACTTTAATTAAATTTTTTTGTGTTGAATATTTTGAGAAATATTTTTGGCCAGAATTTTCAGGTTGCTTCACTGTTTTGTGATTGTATTTGAGGTATTGCGAAAGTAACGTATACTGATAAAGGCAGAAAATAAGTCCAGAACAACTTTTGAATTCACTTGAGAACTTAGAAAAAAAACAATTTTTTGTCTCCCCACCTAAATATCAAATGCAAATTTTTACCCTCGCAATGATGCTGAAAATTACATTTTTAACATTGTCTCGTTTGTCTTCGTGAATTGTCTGATTCAAAAATCGTCTAAAAAACCGAGTTTTCAAAAAAAAAACTCTTTTTAAACAAAACTTCAGAAAAAGTATTTGTCAATGATCTGTGATTCGGGTCCAAAAAGGCTTTAAAATTATTTTAGGATTTTTTCCCTTTTTTAATGGTCGAGCCACCATTAGTGCAGAAAAAGGGACAGAAAAATTAAAAACTTTTAAAAATACTCTTTTCTTTATGAACACAATTTTTTCACAATTTTCTTTTCAAAATTAATAAGAAAAAAACTACTTTGTTGTTATTAGGTTATTGAATATCCTTTCTATTTGACAGTTTGTCTGAAACGTTTAACTTTCTTACTTAGCTTTTTTTGAAGTAACTTTTCGTGTTAGATTTTAATATTGTTATTTTTGTAACTCAAATAGAGTAATTTTAAAAACTTGCCTCCGATGAAACCGCATTTTTCCTTTAGTTGTATGGCGACGACTATATAAAAACGTGTTTTTCATATTTGGTTTTTTTTTGAAGTTGTTTTTTGCAACTTAACGTATTGTTTTTGTCATTGCACTCATAAATTTCTTTATTTCTTCATTTCGTCCCTCACATTGTTCGATGACGACGTCCGGCAGCCGTTCGAGAAGCGGACTGCGGTCTCTGAGTGCGTGATACGAGGTCAATAGGGACTGCATCCGACTGAAACACGATACGGAGCTGAATTCGCGCTCGGAGACTTTAATCGGAGGATTAACCAATGGGCGGTGGAGTATGGGTGGTCTAGAAGTGGAAGGGGGTCAGGGATTTAGAGAGATACTAAAAGAACTCGAAAAAATACAAGAAATTTGAAAGAACTGGAACGAGCGGAAAACCAATGCGGTATTGACTTTTTGAAAATAGCATATTGCTGAAACAGTGAGATTAAAAAAATAGAAAATAATGAATCTGATGTATAGTTTTTATAACTATTTTTAGTTGAAATAGACACCGTATAGAAGATAATTCATGTTTCAACAAAGAAGAAAATTTGTAGTTCACGTTTTTATGGGGAAAAGGTCATTGTAATTGCTTTACTTCATAGCAATTTTCATAGAATTTTTCACGTTCAAACAAATGAATAACATAAAAAAGGTTTATGAGAACTTTGAACATATGAAACATATAGACAAAAAATATCATGATGATTTTAGCAAAAAAAAATCTAAATTGTTTTTACCGATCATGAACGGGCGAGCGAGACTGATTATAGAGTTCGTGAGTCTATAAAAAACGTGTGTGAATCATTAAACTGCTGTAGGACCAATTTAATTTTTTTTGGGAAAACATTAAAAACCAGTATTCGTTTCGTAGGAAAAAAATACCTTCGCAATTTAATGATTATTCTGATTTAATTCAATTTATTGATGCTACTGCTTTTTGTCGACTGACGTAATTTCATACGGTAAGTTGATATAAATATCAAAAACTGATCTAGTGTCGATTATAATTTTTAATAACCCTACAAATAGGTTTTGAATACATACAAGAAGTAAAGCCTCAGAACGTCATTGTTGTAAAAATTGTATAAAAACTAGCTGAAATTTTTTTTCTGAAAATCCCAGCTAAAATGAATAAAATCAGACTTATTAAAAACATTTCGTGAAAAGGGAATATCGAAAGGTGGAAGGTTGAAAATGAATGACCAATCAATAAAGCATGGAATTGTTGTAAAAAAAACTTTCATTTAAAAAAAAGAAAACGGAAGAAAACTCTAAATTTGATAACATAGCTTTAAAAAGTATAAAAACAAACTTTTTTCTCTCGAAATTATTCCCAAAGTAGAATAATGTAACAATGTTAAATGAATGCGGGCCGTAGTAAAAGAATTTTATAAAAAAATGTTCTTGATTGTAAACAAAAACACCTTTTTTTAAATACTTTACACAAATGTTACAAAATTTCCATTTTTGAATTGTATGAAAGAAGAACGATCTAGAGTCGATATGCGATAAATAAAACTCAACTGAAGAAATTAAAGTTCCCGAAAACGAAGATTTTGAAATGCGCAGAACAGTTGCGTCAGTGTTGATTGCAAATATTCAAGTGTAAATATCACGTGTACCCAGGTGTAAAGGAAAAAGTGTAAATTGCCTGGTACTTGGTTTCCGTTACATTCCTTGCGACCGAGAACAAATAGACGGTAGGACAAAAGATCAGTGGGCAAAAGTCGGAAAATCGTGAGCAAACTTTTTGAACTCACATAGGATCAGAGGTCACTCGGATCATTCAGTTCAATTTTAGAATTACTCACTGTGGAGAGTTTCATTGGGCGCGATACAAAGTGCGAAAACTAAAATTTTTTGAAATGTTTTTCCACATGTTTTTTTCAGTGGTTCTGTTTAAACAAGAATTTACTTCACTAATGAAATTACAAATTTCATTGTTTTGTAAAAAGGGTTCGTTAACGTTTTCGTAACATTTTCCGAGGAACGCCAAATTACGTACTTCACACGATCTGTGTTAATTCATATTCGTAGGGATGCCGCGTCTAATCAAAAATACCTAGCGTAACGATTTTACAACTTTTTACTATCTTTTAGAAGAAGAGAATTTTTTTTTTGGCATACGACACTTCAAAGTTTCAAAATGTTTCAAAAAAAAAAGCGAGAGCTCTTTATTTCCACTGAGCGTCAGCTTCGGAGATTTACATCATTTAGAACAAATATATCACAATTTTAAGACGCGGTTTATATAAGACTCGACTTCATGCAGTTTGTCAAGTGACATAGATTTCAAACGCTTTCGAATTGTCTGATATTGATAAAATGTCATTGTTAGGACCCAATTAAGTGAAAAAAATTGTTGTGCGGCCTGTGGGGTTACTGTAGGTCAGGGTACTGTAGCCTCAGGGCTTGTTGCTGTAACTCACTTCAAACTTAACAAAAAATGAATTTAAAAAAAAAGCAGTCGTTAGATAATTTAATTTTATGTCAAACATTAATTAACAAAAAATTGCGTACTCACCCACATTGAGTCGAAAAAACGGTAAAACTTAAATATTTTTTGCATTTTTCCAATATTTTCTTCGCTTCTCATCTCAAAGGTAAAAGGGGGACCGAAAGCATGCTTTATTTTAAAGTTTGGATGTTTTAAAAACTTTTATCTTTTATGAACAAAAAATTCTAAGGGTACTCAAACGCCCATTTACAGCCTCAAACATTGGATGATTGGGGCGACATGGCTTCGTTGGGGCTATACACGTCGCGTAGACACCGATTTTGAGAGAGCTTTGCGCGATAATCAATCAAATACGGTAAATACACGATTTTTAACTGTTATTATACTTATTCATGTTTGTCCCCACGCCTTTGAGTCGAAAACAGGGGTTTTCCTCGTTTTCTACTGTTTTCAGCCATGAAATTTAAGATTTTCTGAAAACAACTGGCACCAGCGAATTCCTTGTAAAATTTGGCGTTGAATAAGTAGGATTTGTTATATAAAATTATTTTTTCGACGCCCGCCGCATTGCAAACTACTACCAATGCTCTCGCGCGCACGGTGTCTTGCCCTCACTAACCTGGCCCTCACTAGTCACGTATTTACCGCGCAAACGTTGACTATTAATTGAGCGCGTTGAAAAAAGTTTTATGTAACAAAGCCTAGTTATTCGACGCCAAATTTCTCAAGGAATTCGCTGGTGCCAGTTGTTTTCAAAAAATCTTGATTTTCATGGCTGAAAACAGTATAAATCTATGAAAACCCCTGTTTTCGACTCAAAGGCGTAGGGACAAACATGAATAAGTATAATAACAGTTAATAATCACATATTTACCGTATTGGATTGATTATCGCGCAAATCACTCCCAAAATCGGTGTCTACGCAACGTGTATAGCCCCAACGAAGCCATGGCGCCCCAATCATTCAATGTTTGAGGCTGTAAATGGGCGTTTGAGTACCCTTAGAATTTTTTGTTCATAAAAGATAAAAGTTTTTAAAACATCCAAACTTTGAAATAAAACATGCCTCCGGTCCCCTTTTTACCTCTGAGATGAGCAGCGAAAAAATTTTTGGAAAAATGCAAAAAATATTTAAGTTTTCCCGTTTTTTCGACTCAGTGTGGGTGAGTACGCAATTTTTTGTAAATTAATGTTTGACATAAAATTAAATTATCTATCGACTGCTTTTTTAAAATTCATTTTTTGTTAAGTTTGAAGTGAGTTACAGCAACATGCCCTGAGGCTACAGTACCCTGACCTACAGTTACCCCACAGGCCGAACAACAATTTTTTTCACTTAATTGGGTCCTAACAATGACATTTTATCAATATCAGACAATTCGAAAGCTTTGGAAATCTATGTCACCGACAACTCCGGAGTTATAAAAACCGCGTCTTAAAATTCGCTAAAGATAAAAGTAGGAAATTCGTGAGCTGGTCACGGATCATTCGGATGTTTTAATCCTGTTTCAGGTTTATCCACTTCTATGAATTCTGACTGGTGTGTTTCAAAAAGTTATGCATAAAAGCATATTTTTGAAATAATCAGTTTTACACATTCTTTACAGGTTTTGCCAAAATGTTTTCACGTTTATCCTTTAACATTTTTCGAAGGTAGAAAACATTAACTTTTGGTTTGTTCTAAATAAACAATTTTGCAGTTTATCGAGCATTTTCCACTGAACGCCAAACTGCGTATTTCAAACGATGTTTTTTAAACCGGATTCGTGCAGGGATGGTATATTCAAAAATATCTAAAGCGTCAAATTTGACAATTTGACCCGGAATCAGAAAAAAACGTTTTAAACTCGAACGAAATAGATGTCGCGTGCATGTTTCAGTTTTGGTTTAGATTTATCCATTTTTGTGAGATCTGATCCTCGCCCGTTGAATGAATGTTGAAATTTCTCTTTTGCTGAAATTGCTTGACGTTGGTTTTACACATATTTTATAGGTTTTAGCAAAAATTTACGTTTGACGTTTGACTTACTTAACTTTTTTAGCTTTGCGAAAATCTTAAATTTTCGTTCTTGTTGGGCAGTTGTTATTGAAATCAATATTTTACTCAAAATAAGTTTTATCAGCTTGGGGAACATTTTTCGTCAAAAGCGTACTTTTCACAGTGTTCGCAAAAATATGATTTAGCGAAATTTTAAAGAAATCGTTTTCCCTAACAAAAATTGTTTTTGGTGTTTTTTGTTGAAATCACCTAACTGTTTCAGTTTGTAGCAAAATAATTGACATCTTTGTTTTTGGTTTTCACTAACCACGCTATACAAGTTTTAAAATGTTCAATGTCGCAAAAGTCACAACTTACGAATGTCGTTTTCATTAAACAAGTTTTTCGCTGGACCAGTAAAATGTAGCTAACTCAAACGATTTTGTGGCAAAACGAAATATTGAAATGATTTAGCTCAAAAATTTCGTGTAACCAAAATTATTCGACAAAAAAAATGAAAGAAATTTTACGATAACTGCGAAAGAACTTTTCGATAAAACGCCAAATTCATGTGAATCCGATTTGTCGAGGTTTGAACTACGCAAATTGACGTTCAACTTAAAATGTTGGGAATTTTGATTGAATATAATGTATAGGAGATTTAACGAGACTCTAAATGTCATCGAGTATTCAAAAACTTGCTGAAATCGTGATGTAACTTAATTGATGAGAACAAAAAATCATTATAAAATACGAAACATAAACAAAATTAATTTTTGATCAAACGCAAATTTTCAGCGACTCCTGGGCTTGAAAATATTATTTTGCATGAAATGCAGATTTCTGTAGAAAATCTTACAAAACCTTGTTTCTCAAGTAAAAATGTGGTTAAGTCCTAAGATTGATTCACTGAATGAAATAGTGAAGTTATTTAAATTTACAAAATACCGCTCCTTATCAAATGACGAGACGAAAATACAGAATAAAAATAATAAATATAAGCAAGCAAAAAATTATTTTTAATCACACGCAGCATCTTCAATTGGTTTGAAAAGGCTGGTGTACGCAATTAGGCGTTTGCAGATAAATATTTCGAAAACTGATTTTTGAAACAGTGAAGTGATTTACACATAAAAAACAGAAATTCTACGTTTTTTCGAGCGAATAGATAGAAACGATGGTCAGTTATTTGGCCAGTTTTTCGAAAATCATTGCCTGTATTGCCGAATAGCGAACATTGCCGAAAAGCGAGTAAACACCAAGATTACTTCTGTAAATGACAAAATTAAAGAATGAAATCACTTAACTTTACAAAGGAAAACTATCGTTAAAAAGACCCGAAGAATAGTAAAATAAAGTGTTTTTGCAATAAACATTTTCGACAGCACGTTCCATTTTTGCTACTTCATTTTGATAATGACTGCTTGTGGACGCAAATAAACGTTTGACAGAAAATGGAGATTTATGACTGGGATAAGTAATCGAAAAAAAACCCCGAAAAAAAAACGAAAAAAAAACCCCGATTAAGCGAAATTCTATGTGTCCTGAAGTGTTCAAAAACTAGTTGAAAACGTGATGTAACATAACAAATGAAAAAAAAAACCGGTTGTTTTTGAAGACAGTATGTAGTAAACATTTGTAACTACGATATATAAGCCAATGAAATTTTGCGCCTTCTGGACTTTAATATAAAAATTTTGTATGAAAAACACATTTTTGAAGAAAAAAGTTCCTAAAACTGTAAATTTCGCAAAAGCGCTTGACACGGGCGAAGCAAAAATCTGGACAAGTCGAAATATTGATTGACAAAATGAAATAGTGAAGTGATTCAACTTCAGAAAATACCCCTCTTAATGAAAAAATCAGAAAATAAATTATAAGCCAAACATAACATTTTTGCTCACAGGCAGCGTCTACGTATTCGGTTTGAGAATGCAATTCGAAATTTTTCAAGCAAAACATAAACAAAAATTCAAAGGTTTTTCGCGAAAATAGAAGGAAACAATGGTCAGTTGTTTGGCCAGTTAGCGGGCATAAAAAGGGCCGAGTGGGTGTGTTCCGAGTCTTCGGCCGAGTGGGGAAAACAGCGCCAGGTGGGTCGACTCGCTTTTGAATTGCCAATTTAACACATACATATTGCATCCGCTGTTTACAAGAGCGCGAAAACAGCCGTCGACGAACACTCGACGCGCGCGGCCGACAAAATATTTGCGCGAGCTACTTCGTGCCGATGTTTCACCGATCCCGGAAAAATTAGAGACAGCGGTACTTGGTACTAACCTGAACGCAGAACAGCTGGTAAATTGGTTAAGTGAAAATTTTGCAAAAAACACTGCGTAAAATTCTGAATTGGTTCTATGTATTAAAAGTAAATTACATAAAATATAAAAATGCCTCATAGCTGCATAAACGCAAATTTCAATTCAAAACTTTACATTTTACGTTATGTCAACTCTGAGGGACCCTGCAATCGCCAATTTACATTTGGACGTAATTTTTCAAGGTGGTCCAATGGAGCTGAAATTTGGTGTTGCATCTACTTAGAAAAAATCGATAAACAGGTTTAAATGCTATTTTCATGTATAATGAAAAAAAAACATTGAAACCGGATTATCGATTTTTGTACCTGAGGTACTGTAATCGGGTCTGCTGGTACGGTATTCCACTCAAACATGATAAATTTTTAATTTTCAAACGCTTAATCGGTAGTGTTTTTCACGCTAAGAAACATTGAATTTTTGACCAACTTCATTTATCGCCTCCCAAAAAAGTTTTACAAGAAAATATAGATTTCGAAAAGTACAAAAATATATTTTTTTTTTTAGATTTTTTTATGTCAGTCTGACCTGGGTGTTTTAATGCAAAAAGCGGATTTTTTAAACAAGTTTTCAAACTGAATTTCGCTTTTCTGATTTCAAGGATGATTTTTTAAAAATTCATTGAACTTATAATGTTTCACCAAACTATGAAAAATAATAATTTTGGGGGTCGTTGATAGTTCTTTCCTTCCATAATAAATTCTTTCTTTCCATAAAAAAGTAATGTAACTTCAGTAACTCATAAATATTTCTGATGTTTCGCTAATGTAAAAAAAAAAATTAACTAAATAATTTTTTTTAAATAAAAATAAACATATCCTTAATTTTGCATGTTCTGGTGAAACAGCGAAAAGCCATCAAACCACCGCGCAGCGCTTAGCGCTGCGCGCAATTGCAATTCTTAGGGAAAAAAACTTTTTTAATTCATTGAAGCATTTTGTTTTTTAAAGAAAATATCAAAACATTGTAGTTATTGACGCTGAATTCAAGCTAAAAACGTTTTGGCAGGCATTATTCAAGGAATTTTCTAAATGTAATAAATGCACCTGAAAGTTACAGTTGAAACTTCTAATAGAAAGGAATTGAAGAACACAATCTTGATAACAAAAGAATAAAAGCAAAAATTTTTGGAGAATTTGCAGTATGTTCTTGCAAAACGAAGGGAATAAAGCGCAAAATGCGTGGTTTCGCCACCTGACACGGATCGTCTTACGGAAAGACGGCGCGGTCTTTGAAACAGCCGACATACCAGAAAGAAGTACATGAGGAAGGATCAGGTGTAACTGGGATTGTTTCGAAAGATTTTTTCTATCTTTTTTAATAATTTACCTTTTTCTCGGTATTTTCAAAAAGGGAGTAAGAGAAATTCCTTGATTAGAAAAATATAATATTTTGTTTTTTTTCGGTTTTTCACTGTTTCAGAATATTGTCCAAAGGTTGCAGAAATTTACATTCACGTTACGTGAATGAAAACGTTGCCTAATAAAAGTTAAAGCTTTTTTCGAGTTGACTCAACTAAAATTCTAAGGAAAAAAATTAACCAACCTACTTAATTTATGTATTAATCTCAAATTGTAGGGAAATGAAAATATGTGAAATTGAACTGAAGCTAAATTATTTAGTTGTAAAATGATAAAAAGCATATACAGCATAAGCATATACTATTGAATTAGCTTCTTCTAACCAACTCTTTATACAAAATAAAGATTCAAAACTTCGCTTAAAATAAAACATATTTAACCAATTTCAGTTTACTAATTTATTTTTTGTATATAATTATTTAAAATTTTAGGGTAATGAAAATAAATATCTGAAATTGAACTGAAAATGAAAGTAAATACAACTAACGATAAGTTCTCAGCCGGAAATTTTCCCAATGTGTTTAATGAAAACTTTCGTAGAGGAAAACAATTTTTTTCTGTAAATGTTTATGTAAAAAAAATTAAGAAAAAAAAAACAGAAAATAGCGGGAAATTTTGGAACATGCTAAGCTGTTATTTAGTAAATTATTTAGTAAATTCAAATGTTTCAAACTACTTTTAATCGTTTAAGTTAATGAGATTTTGACTAAAGGTAGAGTTGAAGTAGGAAAAATTCTTTTAAAAAGGTTGGATTTGAAGTTATAGCATTCTGTGAGCAAAAAAAAAGATAAAAAATAAAAACCAAAAAAATTCGAAGAAGAGAAAAATCCGAATCCGTTTGTGTGCATCCCCACCCAGTCTCCGTTTGTATGTCCAGCTGGACCGTATGATGTGATTTGCATTTCTAAACGGCGGTTGAATTTTTGATTTGAAAACAAAGAATGACGTTTACGGCGGCTTTGTCAGCTTGGAAATAGCAGAAAGGACAAAGAAAACTAATTTGCTGTTTTTAAATTAACAATTTTTGTAAGTGAAAAACAAAATAAAGTGCATTATTTGTCATGCACGTTTTTTTTCGCTTATCAATGTTTCACTATTTTTTTAATTAAAAGTTCTCGTTTAATGAAACGAAAAAAGGGTTCAACATACTTTGCTTGCAATTTTTTGATAATGTTTTAACCAGTTCTCATTGTCAGTGTTTCAAAAAAAAAAAAAATTAAAACCTTGTTTTATAAGCATTACGCAGCTTTTGCTTTACTAAGGATTTTTCTTGTTTTGAATTTATTGAGTTTTATTGACTTATTTTCGATTTTTTTAAAATTCGGTTGTAAAATATATTTAATTTGCTTCAGTTAAATGTTTTGAGACTGTCATTGAATCGGTTGTAAAGAAACGCCTCGCTATCATTTTCGTCGTTGTTCTCACATGTTTTTTTAAATGCAGTTTCTTACTCATACTTTCAAATTTAGTTTACTAGTAATGCAAGATTTTGAAAAAAAAAATGTATCCCACGGCAAAGATGCCTTATAAAAGATTAAAAATAAAATTTTATTGAAGAAAATTAAACTGCTTTTTAAAGGTTATAAAGACTAAAAAGTTAAATAAACACAGCAAACATGCACTCACATCCTAGTAGAAAATCCGACAGACTTTTCCTCATTTCCATAGGCCGTTGTATATCCAGTTGTTGCACAGCGGCATTCATCTGAAATGTTAGTATGAACATGCGGTTAAAAAAAGGGGAGTTACGGGTTTAATTCTATACTTTGAGAAACTTAGGTTTTACCGTTATGAACTTAAAAATTTTCTTTTGTAACTGCAATTTTATTTGAGTTGTAAATAAAGTTTTAGCTCATGAAAGTTTACTTAGTTTTAACAGCTACAATACCAGAGCCAGCTTCAATATTAGACAAAAGCAACAAAATTTCCATAAACTTGGTAAAACATTTGTTTAAATAACTTTACGGTTTTGTTTCACTTTTTTTCATCACTTTTTATCATTTTTTCGGCATCATCACAGCTTTAAAATCCTTTTTTTTCAAAACCTGTTTTGCAAATGAAAAAGTTGTAAAATCAACAAGGATATCCTTAGCTTTTTGTGAAATCTTTGATCACTTTTTTTAAAGTATAAACAGAACTTTTGTGGAAATTACTGGGTGATTGAGATTATCAAAGTTTTCATAGCCGTAGTGGAACAATTGCGAAATTAACGACATTGCAATTTACCACAAATTACCCCTTTCTTACAGTAAAGTAATCCAATAAAAAAGCATTTTATAAATACATGTTATTTTTTTCTTTTTTCGTTTATTTTCTATGAAGTTCTATGAACTTGGTAGAAAATACCTTTAAAACATGACGATGTAATAAAAAATCTCGGCGCTTGATATTTAAATCTATTTTTTCTAGGTTTTTGCTTCATGTATTTAATTTACTTCTAACAGCATATTTATTTGATTTGTAAAAACATTTTATTGCTTGAAACGTTATTTAGTTTCAACTACCATCATGCCATGATCAATATTTAGTTATTTTTCAAAATTTAGTATTTTTGCAGGTGACATTGTTATGAAAACAACAAGGTAACTTTTGTAAATTTTTGAAAAAATTTTATAGTCTAAAAAGAATTTTGGTAAAAGTTACTGGCTGTTTGAGATTATCAAAATTTTTCCAGCCTTAGTGAAACATTTATTGAAGCTAACGGCATGACAATTTTTTCAATTCACCCATCCGTTCAGTAAATTAAGTCAAATAAACATAATTGAGGCACTGCCAAATTAAACTAGTGCGGTTTTTGTATTTTAAGGTGTTTTTCAAGTTTTATAAAGTTGGTAGAAAAAACAACATATTTGCAATGTACATAACAATAAATAGAGATGAATTGAATGTTACCAAGAAACATGAATCGCTTTTAAAAATTCGTTTTCTATTAATGTCGCTAGTTTAAACATATTTGCAATGTACTCAACCGCCGCTAGTTTAAAAAAGAAACGTTTTTGGGGATTGATAATGAGGCCAATATTAAGTTTCTTTTATAAAAACTTTTGTCAGAAAAAAACAGTTCCAAATTAATTGAAAATTAGAAAAAGCCGTGAAGTCTGCGCCGAGAGATGCGTTTACCGAAAAGCGGCATTTTAAACGCTTTTTTCACAAAAAGGCTTTTTTGACGTACTCCTATTTGTCTTTTTGCCTTTTTTTGTAATTGAGTCAATTTCGAATCGAATTCAAAATGGAACTTTGCTACAGAAAGTCGTTTTTTTAAACTTTGCTGCAGGAGTTCGTATAATTTTGTAGGCGCGCAATTGAGATTTTTCGGCCACCATTGATTTGTCAAGAACAAAAACAATAAATATGTTATACTTTTCTTGTTTAAAATCGATTAAGTATCAACAAAAAGTAAAAAAAAACCATGAATCACTTTTGAAATTTGTTTTTTTTTCTCTTAAATCTTGCAAGTGAGGCTTATTTTTTGGATTTTGCTGGGAAGCAATTAGAGAGATCAAGAGTGAATAACTCAAAAAAACGAGAAAAGTATAACATAATCTTTTTTTAAAAGTGTTGGTGGCGTAATAATTAATGTTTCTCTCCGCTACAATCCGTTTTGTTGAAAATATAATTTTGCTACAAACTGAAATGTGTTCAAAACGGAAATTTCCAGACGTACACAGAAAACAGGATTTTTCTCTGCGTATCAGTATTTGCAAGCTTTTTCGCCGGAGGATACAAAAATTTTTTACCAGGATTCCAATCTGTCTTTATAGAATTGTGGAATCGAGCTAATTTTGAATCTATTTTAATTTGCACAATTGCTAAAGGAGATTGTAACATTTTGAAGTGTTTTGAAACAATAATGCAGTTGGGTGTAACATTGAAGTCAATTCTCAAATACATCATGTTATACATTTTGCCAAAATTACTCAAATTTATCTATGCTAAAATTTATCTTTTTGATGTGATTTTTTAAGCATTTTTTAACGATTTTATGATTTTTAGAATTTTTAGGATATTTTGATATTTTGGCTGGCAAATTGTGTTTTTACGGCCGCCTCTAAAAAGAGTCTAGAAGAGAAGAAATGAAAAACATAGTTTTTTGAGAAGACAATAATTTGAGGGAACACTTTTTGCAATATTTGCAATATTTTTGCAATATAGGGAAACACTTTTTGCTATATTAATATTAATATTTTTGCAAGGGAACACTTTTTGCAATATTAATATTGCAATATTTAAAAAAAATCGATTATCGATTACTCCGACCGAAAATCGATAAACGATTCTCAATACTATTTTGTTATTAGTATTATAGTTTGTACATTAAACGGGAATTCGCTCGGACCTTTTTTGTGCCCAAGTATACTTGAACTTTTTGGATTCTCTCAAATGAGCGACTTAAAATGTTTTGAAACATTAATTCATTTGGCTAAAGCATCAAATCTTGTATATATCAAATAACATCAAATAAAGTAAAATCTCAAATACATTGTGTTATACTCAAAGCTAAAATGCGCTTCGAAAAAATAGACCAAGAAAATGGGGTTTTCCTCAATGTTCATTTGGTTCCGCCGCGATCGTTTAGTTGGCTGCGCACTCCTGTTTTACAGTGCTGTTTTGCTTATTTTATAGCTTTTCACTCAATCTTTCAAATTATTTTTTTGTTAATTGGGAGAAAAACATCATGGTCGCTGAAAATTCACCGACTTTTCTTTCGAAATATTCTATCTTTTGGAAGGATATTGTGCGCAATACTCTAAGATCAACATGAAAACATTGGAACGTTGTTACGAAGTAGTTTTGAAAACAACTATATAAGCGTACAGTGCTGAGCGCCTGCACAGTGGCGCTGCGAGGCTTTCTCCTGGGACTCGTAGTGTTCGCCCTGCGCTCCTTGAACACACGGATGATTGTTGTCGGATGTGGATGTGAATGGCGTGGTTGTGGAGGAGGAGGCGGGCGCAGAGGGTCCTCCACCGCCGGCGCCGACGTCAGCGACGGCGGCGCCAGGAGACTCACTGACATGCTGAACGACGACCGTACGAGGGTTTGGAGAGAAGCGAGAGGGGAAAAGAGGGGAAGCAACAAAAATATCCGAAGCTAGGTAAAGAAGAGAAAAGGGGAATTTAGTGAACAGTCCATGGCGAACAGCCCCCTTTTTAAAGGGATAGTCAGGGGATTTTTTATGCTACAGTACCCCGCGGTAATAAAAACCAACGTGGCAATACCTACGATTACGATCGGACTACCCCTTATGGATTTGTTTGCAATGATTTGGGTGCGAGGATCGAACCTCTCGCTGAGAGACGCAGACAGAGAAACGCCGTTGAGCCCCTTTTCGACAGAATACTCGGATACCAGTTACATTTTCATACATTTTAGTGAATTTTACGGCAGTTATTTAGCGTGTGATTATTTTAAATAGTGTAAAATTTGAAAAACAATGAAAAACATTTTTTTTAGCTAAAATTAAAATCAGGATTGAAATTCCGCAAAGAAAGTTTTGGCGAAGCGCCAACTTACCGATTTGCGCACACTTTTCTATAAACACCGCAACAAAAACTGGCAGACGCTGGGACAAAAAGAGAAAAAGTGTCCAGAGTTCAGCTAAGATTTGGATTTTTAACCGTTCAGTGCTTTGTTTGAACAGTCAATTGAGGAAGTCCGATGAAGATGAAAAATTTTTGTAATGTGCTATAAAGCATTGTTCTGCTGCCTAGTTGAATGTTTTTTGTTTACATTACAAGTGATGACATTGCAGCACTGAAACCAACTAAGAACTGGTTATTTTTTTAAAAACGCTTTTGTTGGTTTTTTTGAGTTTTTTGATTCATAAGGAAGTCTTTTAGAAAAGCTATTGTCAATTAGATCAGCTTTTTTTTTCAATGAGGAAAAACTTTATTGGAACTGCGTTAGGAAATGCATATAAAAAAATTTAAAAAAAAAAAAACATTTTCTTCTGATTTTCGGTCATTTGAGCTACCAGGGCTGCTGCAATTTTCAAATAATGTAACTTCATAGCGTCATGTATGAGTCTGGTAAACGCAGGACATTAATTTCTCGCGCACGAAGCTGAAGCTCCTCTTGGATTGTTTTTATACAGCTAGTTTTTTTTAGGAAAAAAGTAAAAAGAAATTCTTAAAAATTGGTTGGTTTTTTTTTGTATTTTTTCAACTAGTTTGCTATAATTTCGATCAAGATCCGACTAAAAATTAAATATTTTAATTGTTAGCTTATCACATAACGGTCATGTAACATTAAAATCACAAAAGAAAGCAGCGGATCTGACAAAATCACAAAACCCGCGTTCTGAGTTTAAAATGTCTCAACCTTCGAATTAGTCAGCTTCAAAATTGTTAAAAAAAATTATTTTTAATAAAGCAAAGTTGCGAAAAAAAACTTTAAAAGAAAAACAAAAATTTACTTTGTAAATTAAACGGCTATTGAAAGATGATAGCCGCTCGAGCCTTGTAAAATTGGGCAACTGAGATTTCTTGTGAAAAAATGGGCGCGCTGAGCCCAATTTGTAGAAAAAACACTTTCAATAAAAGGACTCCGAAAAAAACCATTTTGTTATTTTTGCCGAGTTTTCTAAATTACTTGATCGCTAACATTAACATTTCAAACGAAAGGTTGAAAACAACTTTAAAAAATGTTTTTAAAGAACGAGTTTTGCAAAAATTAAAGCTTGCAAATTCATTTTAAGTTTGACCAAAGTCGAGCTTTTCTACCAATTTTTAAAGAATTGTGTAAAAAATTTGAATAATGAAAGTGAATTTGAAACTGATTTAAACCATTTTTTTAAAAATGTCGAGTTTTCTTAGAAGCTCCTTCGGCTGAACAAAAGCAGAGCGAGGAAAATAGTGCCGGTTTGTGCTTTTAACACGGCCGGAGAAGAATAGAGCCACGCGTGCTATCATATTCATGCGTTTGTGAACGATGTGCGGCCACCGCCCCTCCGAAATGGCAACAAAACCACAACAATCGGGAGATTTATAGGGAAAGACAGTGAAAAATAGCAAAAAGAACGAATAGAATAGAATAGATGAAAATATCTTTTTAAAATTATTGATTTTCTTTAAAAATGGACGTAAAACATGAGAAACTATTAAAAAAGGGGGGTTTTGGCATGATTATTTTAATGAAAAATTCAGCAATGAAGGAGCAAGTTGTGACCTTTTCGTTATTAATAAGAAGTTTATGAAACGTTTCAAAAGTGGAAAAAATGTTTTGTGAATGATAAATTTCTTTAAAAAAACGAAGCGACATCGCAAAAAGCGAAAAAAAATGAGAACATTGTGAGACAAAATTTTTGTAATTTTCTGAATTTCTTTGAAAACCGCAAATTTTAGTTTTTTTTTAAAAGAAAAAACGACTCACTTAAAAATGTGAACATCGAAAAGATATTTCTCTAATAGAGTTTCAAAAACCAATGTTGGACGTGAAATACGGTCAAGAGAATAATTCTTTAACTTTAGGAAAAATTCAATGACAAATGTTCTATTTATATTTAAATTATATTTATATTTAATAACCTATGTTAAATATATATTGATAAAAATTACTCAAGCCAAAGGTCGAACACGACATTGTTACAATTTTTAAAATTTTGGTTTTCAAAATATGTTATAACATTAAAGCAATATTTGTGTTAATCTTTCTTGTAGAACATTGTCCAAAAATAGAACGGGATAGACCAAAAACAAAAAATTTAAAAGATTAAAACTAAAATAAATGCTTTTTCCACTACAAAAGTTAAAGAAAAAGTTTTCTGATGAAGTTCGCCGTGATTATATAATTATGCAACATGCACGCGAGCTAAAAACAAATTGTGGGTAAAAATTGTTTTTTTTGTAAAACTTGAAAAAAATTATATTTCTATTGTGAAATGTTGCATGATACAGTTTATAATGTAAAAAATTATTTTATTCCATTTTTAAAACTTTTTTATTAAAATATAATATGAAAGTGACAACGCACACAACCTGCGGCAATACAATCAAATTAACGACCTTATTATGCATGCAATGATCATGCAATGATATCATTTTGTGCAACAAAGAAACATAATATCCAAGGCGAGAAAAATGAAAATATTCGTCTCGGTTTTCCTGAATAGAAGTTCTGAAAAGGAAATTTGCAGTTTCGGAGATAATTTGCAAACAAAAGTAGGTGTAATTAGATTGTCTTAATTGGTCTTAATTTGACATGTGGGCGGAAGGTAATTAAAGAAAAAAACCTTGTTCCAACCGTCACATCCATTTTGTTTATTATTTTTTAGCTTGAAAATCGTGTTTAAAAAAAGCAATAATTAATTACAATTATAATGTATAATTATAATTATAGGGTAGAAGAAATTTAAAACAGAGTTATATTTTTTTTTTGCTTTCTTGTTTTCACAAAACTAAAGGTAACAAAGTAAAATACACAGTTTATATAGCTTTTTCATAATTTAAATCAAATGGTCTGTCTTTTTCTCTTTTTATAATCAATAATTTCGATCTTTTTTAGGTTGTTGTTTGTTGTTTAATAAGTTAGGTTTTTTCACACTGACAACATACAGAACCTAAAATTTTAAAAATAATAAAATGAAATCATACTTTTTTCAAGATTTTTTCAAAAATCATTTTTACTAAATTAAAAACACACTAAATTAAATAAATTTTGTATAACCTTTTATACAAAATTTAAACAAATGGTCTGTCTTTGTTGTGTAAATCCTTTTAAAAAAAACAATAGAACCGATCGATTTAAAAAAAAATAGTTTGTTATTTGTATCAATTGGTTTTTTTGCCACTTACAACATTCAGAACCAACACTTTTAAAAGAAAAAAAACAAAATCATTTTTTTCAGATTTAAAAACAAGGGTTTGTTGTTTCTAATGATTTAAAGACTTTTCCAGAAAAATATTTTATTTTATTGTCTTAATTGGGTTGTTTTTAAATTTAAAAAAAAAACGAAGCAAGAAATGACCGCTTACTGTAATATTTTTTAACATTAGTTTTCAAATTTTCGTAATGTCTCTTTTTTTCTTTCTCAAATTTCGTGAATTCAAAAGTGTTCTGTTATTTATATAAATTTTAAACTCTTTTGACGAAATATTTCATTTCAATATAATTATGCAACGCGGCGCCTGATTCTAATTTTTTTTATTTTTGTAAATCCAAAAAAACAAATGAAATTTTTTGCTAACAATTTTTTTATAAAGTTTTAACAAAGTCATTCAGACTTACTTTTGTCATTTCCCCTCCGGAAACATCTTCTTCTGTTGAAGCAGTAAGCAGTGGTAACTTTTCGAGTCTCGTCAGCACGAAATAGTGCGCTTGGGAGAGAAACGGAGGCATAAATAGTTTTGGGTCTCGTTTAGCTAATAAGAAGTCGGCTAATTGGAGTTTCTGGCCGCGCAAAACACTGACGAGCCCAGGACGCCAAGCGGCGACGCAAAACAAGGAGATTTGTGTTGAGAGGCGCCGAAGAAGCACTTTTTGAGACGAAAAGAGAGATTACTTGCGTTTTTACAAGTAAAAAAATTATTTAAAATTTCAAAAGTAGGCACTCAATGTTTTAAATTTAACAGAAAAGGTTTCAAACGATGGTTTGATACTAGCTTATCTCACGCTTTTTATCAACAGTTTTGTCAGAAGTTTTTTTTTTGTTTTTTTTTGTCTGTGTTGGCATGAAATTTTATTTTTTTTCTCGATAATGTCACGATGTTTCATTCTATCATTTTTGAAGTATCGAAAATAGTGTATTCAGTGAATCGTTGCCATAATCGTTTTTCACGAACTATTGAAATTTCTGAGACCATAAAGCATTTGTGATTTGAAAAATCGATAATTTGCAAATGTCGACAAATCTTGTCTTGAAAAACAAAGGAAAATTTTTTTTTGCCGAAGAAGCACTTGAACAAGGAAAGAGGGATTATATGCGTGGGGGAATTCAAAAGTGAAATATTAAAAAGTTCCTACTTTTTTCATTTTTTTTTCAGTTTGGAAAAAATAAGACGTATTTCTAAGTAAAAGGTAAAGTTGTCAAGCATTCGTATTTTACTTATCCGGTCAACGTAACTAGTTTTTCTGTTTAAAAAACAACCAAAGCAGTTTTTTTTTTAAATGTGTTCTATATTACAGACGTTTTTAATTTTAACAGATTTTACGCATTGCTAAAGACGAGATCGAAAAAAACCCGATTTTCAAAAGTTCCTGAGGTCAAAACTGAAGACGAATTGGGTATAATTTTACTCATTGCTTAAGCCGAGGTAATAGAACTGTCATGTATTTGGAAAATGAGAAAATTTCTTTATTCCGATTAATTGCCGTTGTCTAGTCAAAAATAAAAAAAATGTTTTGGATATAACTTTCATTGCAGTCATGCTAGCCTCCGAAGGAAATTGTTAAAACACGAAAAATACCAAAAAACCCACACTTTTCAGTCTTGAAACGCACTTCAATGTTTTGACGTTAACACTGAAGTTTTCGAGAAAATTCCGAAATGATATTTGCAATATATTTTCTCCCAAATTGTTATAAACATATTTTTAGACAATTTGATTTTTTTCTGGGGAAAAAACGGTTTGCTTCGCTAAAACAGTGAAAAATAAAGCCTAGCTTAAGCCTACCTAGCCTGAGCCTATCTGTCAAAATTGTTTTATTCCATAAAAAACTGTACCAGCTAAAAATTATAAACCTTTATTGAGATGGGAAAATAAAAAAAAGAATTAAAAGTTTCATTGTCGCATTATTAAAAAAACAAAACTCTTTCTTCCCTTTTTCTTTTGAAGTACATACAGGTTTTAACACCACATTCCCTTCATTTTCCTTTTTTTTATCTCCAATGAGTTCTTCATTTCAACGAAAGTTAGGAAATGTTCATTGCTTTTAATACGAAAAGCGCGTAGTTTTAAATTTAAATTTTAAAAAAAAAAAGATGTTTTTTCATCACTTGTCATTCATTATGTTTTTTTTTCTAGAAAAAAAGTGACTTTGAAAAACCAATATTCAAATTTTGCAATATGAAAACATGAAATGAACGGCAAAAGTGCGGTAAATACATCAATCTCCTTGTGGGAAATCGGTTATTCATGGCAATTGAGAGCAGGAAAGCGGTGGGTGCGAGAGTTTTCGGCGGAAGACAAGCAAAGTCCGATTGCGCGTGAATAATACGCAGTATGAGGATTACCCCGGAAGGCCGCTTCCAGGCTTTGAATTGGACAAAAATGCGCATTGCCTTCCCCATAAACACACTGTTTTATATATTTTTTTCCTTTTGAAGCCACACGCCATTGTAATATTTAGTTTTTTGTAGCAATGAGAATTTGTTGAAACATTTGAACTCATTAGTAAATAAAAAAGCGTCTCATGTTTTATTTTCGGATATTAATTTTACTTACAAATTTTGTTAAATTGAAGTAAACAACAACAAAAAAAGTTTTTAAACAATTTTAAATCAAAAACTATATTTTCAAATTGTATGGTTTTTTTTAAAAATGGTTCAGTTTTTTGGTCTTTTGGGTTACTACAGCCCAAACAAACGATGTCACTTGTATTTATGAAACATGATATTATAAAATTTAGAAGTACCCTTTTTTTAAAACAGAATTAACTTGTTTTTTTTTCTTTTTTACTTCTTTGTGCCGATATTACTAATATGTATTGTCTTTAGTTGGAATGAAAAACAATTGCAACATTCGAACAATCTTTTTAACATGCGATTTTTATCATCTTTGAATCGAATTTTCAACGACAGTAAAATTAAAATTAAAAAAAAAAACGAACAATAGAAAACTATTTTCCATGCGTATGGTTACTATGTATGGTTACTAGCAGAATAGTTCTCGTTTAACCCTTCGTTTAAAGTCGACGAAATTAAAATGGGTTTTTAAAGCTAAAGAATAAAATAATTCACAATTTTATTAAGTTCGATATTTTCGCCAAGAAAACGTGGACCGAAACTCAGAGTTTTTCATTTTTAAATTCCTTTGAAGTTTTTTTTTCATTTATCTTCTGTAACTACTTTTTTGGGTCAAACATCACAAAGTAAGCTGTCGTTTTTGAGACCAATAATTTCCATGTAAAATATAGCAATTTTTTTTTAAAAAGGAACAACACAGGTTAATAATATTATTTTTTGTTATATTTTTGTTTGCCTTTTGCAATTGTTCTTGCTTTGAATTAGACAAAACTGCGCATTGCTTTCACCATAAACCCCAGTTTTTTTAAATTCTTCTTTTGAGGACACCGTACTGAAATGTAACGTCTTTAATTTTGATTAAATTTAACTGCAACATTCGAACGAAATTTTTACCCTTCAATGTGAGCCAAATTCAATACGGCCAATTAGAAAAAGTTCGATAATTACGAAACAACAATTTTTCTAACATGGGTCAAAGCAAAAATAATAGGTTTCCGTGCCTAAAACGTGGAAGGAAATTCAAAACGGTTTTTCATTATAGCACAAACAAATCGCAAAGGAAACAATTTTGCATTGGGTAATTGATTTTTGAGAACAACGTGTTTCCTGAAAAAAATTCTGTTAAATAAATTTTTTTGCGATCTCGCGCGTGTTTTGTGTTGAACAAGAAACAAAATTGTTATTTTCTCTACTCAAATGAGGAACAAAAAGCCCCTGGTCTCAAATTTCAACAACCATTTTCCATAGGAAATGAGGACCTCGGATCCGAAATTGAGAGGCGTCGTGTGCGTGATCTGCGCTAGGGACTGCATAAATCAAACTAATGCTTTGTCGCCGAAAAATAGAGGGGCTCCTTTATTTTGCCTGCACGGAAACGGGCCTCGTTCGAGTGGGAACACGTCCCCGAGGAGGAATAAATATGCGGGCCGAGACACAACAGAGAGGAAGCGAGATAAAAATATCACTCACGAAGAGATATTGAGGAGGCAGAGAGGTTTTCGTGGGAGAGAAGGGGATTCAATCAAGATTTGAGGAAAAAAACAGTTGAATGTTGCAACAGTTTGGGAAAAAATTGCAAAAAGACAATATTTCGGTGTCAATTCGAGCTGTTATACGCATTCTTCCTCTAGCCTGTCTCTCTCTCTCTCTCTCCCTCTCTGTCTCTGTCTTTCTCTCTTTTGTTTCGAACGAGTAATCCAAAAAAATGTTTTTTTTCGTTTTTGATACTGTTTTCAAAACAAAATATTTGTTTTGGATACAACGCAACAGCGAGAAAAATTATGAAGAAGTTAGTTATAAAGAAGTTAGTTATATATATTTGCCGTTAAAAATTATTCAGTTTTAAAAATGAAAAAAAAAAGTTTTTTGAAAAAGGGAAATTTCTGTTCAAAAATTTCTGAAGATAACACTTTATATTTTGCCACTAAAAAATGAAAGACCAAACATTGAAAAAAAAAACAGTTTTTAACAACTGAAGAACTGAGAATTGCTATTCTAAAATGGAAAATTGCGTCTTCCTGGATTATATCCATTTGCTAAACCTAAACTTTTAAATAATCCGAAACAGTGAACACATTTTCAAAACTATAAAAAAAAGTAAGTAAGGTGACCTGAAGTGGGGGATAAAGGCTGGATGTCGAGTGCTTACGATTTACCCGAAAAAAAGGATATTTTTTTATGAAGAATCAATAATCTAATGTTATAAATGCCAGTTATAAATGCTGAAACCAAAAAATCGAAAAAAAAGTCACGTTTCTTTTGAAATTCGAACCAATATCATCTTCTACAAAACATTTGGACAAAAAAGAGAAATGAAACCCCAAAATGCTTCAGAAATTTTCGTATCGCACTCTGTTAGGATTTTTCAAAAAGTTTGGCCATTTATATGATATTTGCTCAATTGAACCAAATATATTTTTTTAACATTCAGAAGTTGGGGATACATCATTGCGATTCAAACAGCAAATAAATTTTCGACCTTTTCTCGAAACAGCGAACAAAATTTAGAAAGCAAACTGACAAAAACTGCACAAGTTTTGATGGTACCTTGAAAATCAAATTTTAAATCATATTAAATTGCTGCCAATTACAAAATAGAACATTCACGCAATACTGTACCATTTTTATCAGCACACGTTTAACAATGTCCCGAAACAGAGAACCAGTTTTTATTTTTTTAAAATTCAAAATGGTAAATTTTTAACATTTTACATTTTTGAAAAACAGTTTAGTTTTTGAGAGTTGAGAATTACTACTATAAAACGCAGTATTGCCGTTTGGTGGATTACTTAAATTTGGTCAACTTATTTTTTTAATTAATTCGAAACAGTTAACAAATTTTCGGTAAATGTTTTTCTGAATTCACATAAAAGTTTGTAAAAGCTGGAACCAATAAAATGTGGTCTTCTACAAAACATTTGAAAAAATAAGAAATAAAACACTAAAAGGCTTCAGAAATTTTTGTATTTCCCTTTTTCAAAAAATACGTATTTTGAACTCTGTTAGAATTTTTAACGAAAGTCAAACTTAACTAATGTTTTTGTTTTTTAATTAAAATTAAGAAGTGAGGTGACACCATTGCGCTTCCAACAAAAAAATAATTTTGGACCATTTCTTGGATCAGCAAACAAAATTTCGAAAAAAAACTGATGGAAACTTGTTTGAACTTCGGAAATATTTAAATTTTGCAGTTCACAGGTGGCGTTGAAAATGGGAGTGATCTATAAAATTTATAAAAACCTTTTTGAAAAAATTAATTGAAAAAATATGAAACCGACTGTTAAACATGTTATATATTTGAAAATTAAAAAATAATATATAAGAGAAACGATAGAATAAGCGCGCAATTGAACCTTGCTGGATTGCAACATTGTCCGAAACTTGCGTTTGCCAATTAATCGAAACAGTGAACAACTTTTCAAAAAATAAAAAAATAAGTGAGGTGACCTGAAGTGGGGGATAAAACTGAGTTTGCCCGTAGCTGGATTGCAACATTGTCCTGCACATGCTTTTGTGTATTAATCAAAACATTGAACAATTTTTCAAAAATATAAAAAAAAAAGTAAATGAGGTGACCTGAAATGGGGGATAAAGGCTGGATGTCGAGTGCAGATCTCGGCGTGTGTATGTCGTTTCCCCGGGGGACATTTCGGCCACACAACAAAGCGCGATTCGCGAATTGACGCCATTCAGTAATATTCTAATTGCACCCGTAGGAGTGCTTCTTCCAGGAAGAAGAGGACGCCGAACAGGAAGCGGATGCGGAAACACGCACTCACACAGACACGTGCTGACGAATGATGGCTTACGAAACGAGAAATCAGACATTAAAACTGGTTTTTACATGAATCGGTTGAAACATTTACTGTCAAAGTCAAATTTTTCATGAGTCCAGAATATTTTGAAGCACAAGAACGTGCAGAATTCAATATTGGTCATAATTGAAAAACGAATTGTATACGTTTTCTTGTGGCTGTTTTTCTGTATGGAAGAATGGAGTATTTTCTGCATTTAACTATTAGGGTTTGCTAAAATATTTGTTTAAAATATCACCTTAAAGGGCTCATCAGGGGCCTTTTCCAAATCGTATGCTAATGAAGACTTGGCAAGCATTTTGCGCATGGTCGTTGTCTGGATCGGTGTTCGGGGAAATGATTTCAATTGAAATGACTTGATTTGCATACTACTCATTTCCAATTCGAAAAGGCCCCTTACGATCCCTTTACAGTTCAAGTTGGAAAAAAACTTTAAAAAAAATTTCAATCAAAAAATTCGATATTGGGCATAATTTTTCAGTGTTTATATAAAAAGAAAAGATTTTTTTTCGTTAAGAAAAATATCTACACTGAAATTTTTGCTTTATAGAAAAAACGCATTTCTGTTTCAATAAATCAGGATAATTCTGTCTACTATATAAAAAATATTAATATTTCTTTGCTTTACTATCTTTCGAATAAGCATTCAAACACGTTTAAAAAAAGAAAAATAAAATTTGTCGCGCAACAAAAAAATCGCGGAAAAAAGAATTTACCTGTTTTCTTTTACCGTTTTTTAATAATGTATTGAAAATCGTTTTAAAAGAAACTAACCTTTCATTTTCTTCGCCATTTTTTTAGCTGCAGCTTCCTCTCGTTCCCTAAATTTAGCCTTGTTTTTTTTTGGCTACAATAGTAATGATTTTTTTTTGTTGGTAATATCCAAAAACGGTTAAATGTTTCTTGCGTGAAACTTTATATTTTCATTTGTTTGCAAATTAGTTTTAAAACGATAATCTTTGATTTTAAGATGAAATTGTTCCTTGCTTTTTTTTTACAGTTTTTTTTAAATGTAGTTTTACATTTCAGGAAACTTACAGTTTCTGATCCAATCCATACAGCATGGATCGCAGGCCAGGCTCGGGAGCGGGAACTTCTTTCATTTGCGATTTCTTGCTGCCCTAAAAAATGATTTAAGTTTTGTTTTCTTTTTTTTACACAACACGTATTACTTCACAACGACGTGACAAATAAAATCATTCAAAAAATTATGTATTATAATTTTTTATCGAATAAGATTAGACAACAAATCAAACGATTGAATCATTTCACTGTTGAAAATCTTTTAAGAGCCTATAAACGTCGAAAATGTTTCAAAAAATTTGAGAAAATTTTTGTTCGGTAAAAACAACGTTGTATTTTAGATGGTTCATATAACGAGACAAATCTTTTTTCGTTGGTTAAATATAGAAAAACTAATATTAAAATTATTTTTCTATCCCGACCATTCGTCGATTGTGTAGCATTTAACACCCAGTTGCAGCTTACATTTAAAGTTTATAAAAAACATATTTTTTATTTCAAGTTTTACGCAGTGCAATTTTTCGGCATGTTTTCTCTCTTTCTCCTAAAAAATAGTTGGAAAAACTGTTTTTTCTATGTTGTATATGAAGAATAATCCAATTCTAAGATTTCGATTTGAATGGTAACTTAGTGTTTCATAAATTGTAAAATTGAGCTGATTGTCTATCCTATCAATAATGTCAGGAAAGATTTTGGTTCTTTTATAAATGGCAGTTTTTTTTATTGCAACTCTAAAATATAAAAAGTTTCTTTAAATATGTAAAAGGCTAAAACGCTAAGATAAATCTTCTTACGCTTTTCTTTTTCAATGCACAGTTAAGTAAATTTTTGTTCAACCAAAGTGTGTGTTTTACATTAAAAAAAAACATAAAATTGCAAATCGAGAAATACTTATGTAAAAAATCGAGCAATACTTATGTAAAAGTAATTCTAAATAAAAAATTCATTATATTTTCCTTTTTATGTAAATTTCAATTACAAGACAACGGACACTGAAAACCACACCGACACTTAAAATACCTTTCCGCTTAAGATACGGAACACATTTTCCATGCTCAAGTGACGCTTCATAAAAGACTGAAAATGCTTTTTTTTTAAAGAAAATCTTTTTCTTAATAAAAACATTTACCCTGTTCGAAGCCAATCCTTCCCCATTGTCGGTTCCATGTTCAATAGCCGATGAAGCTCGACTTCGACGAACACTGTGGTTGGCTGATTCACGACGAGATACCTAAAAGAAATTTTTTTTTGCAATTTGTTAAAAATAACTTAAAACTTTGTAATTTCGTTTTGGAAATCGAGCAATTTTAACAGGATATGAAAACCTGTTTTTCTGTTTTTTTAAATAAAAAATAGCTTAAAAAAAAATATTTAAATTTTTTTCGATTATAAATAAATAGTTTCAATTTTGTTTTGTAAGAAAAAGCGTAAAGTCTACTTTCAAGCCATTTTTTAACTGTTTTTGTTGTTTAAAAATTTGGCGTTTCTGATTTTTTTCTATTTTGGGAGATTTCAAGCTGTTTTCATTCAGTGTTGTAGATATATAATTTTATAAAATTACGCAAAAATGAAAATTTTCATAATACGATTTTGCAGCACGGTGTTTCAAGTTTTCCTTTGCAAAATATTATTCAAACTTGTATTTACAAGCTTGCATCTTTACTTTACTTGTTTGCTAACTTTAACTTTTAAGGGAAAAATGACAAATAAAAAATAATTTTGACAATTATTTTGTAAATCGAGCAGTTTTATGTGAAATTGAAAAGAAAAATTCTCTCAGGAACTTTCGGTTTCATAAAGATGCCTAACTCTTCAGAGATATTCCAAGTAAAATTACTTTTTTTTCAATTATAATGTATTCAATTTTTTTTTAAAATCTTTTATTGTGTTTTTTATTCTTCCAAGTTTTGATTATCGTAGATAAATGCACAACTTGCAGCAAGGAAGTACTGACTGATATGTGTCGAAATAAAATGCCCTTGTCAAAACATTGAAATGCGAAAAGTGTAAAAATAACATTTAAGACACGTTTTCTCAGAAGTTCGAGCATTTGGCCGACCTCATGTTCAGCATGAAATTTTTTGTCTCCGATTTGGCTGAAACGTTAACTGTGGACTACCTAGGACCCATTTAGTCCGAAAATCATTTTGGTTTCGGATATTTTAATTTGACAGCGAAATAATGGAACGATGACGCGACATGTCATAACTCCCTTAAAAGTTGCGAAATCGAGATGCGGGTTGGCTCATTTTGTTGATAATTTTGTGTGGGAAAATAGTTCTTCAAGTCTAAAAACAAACTTTTTATTTAAAACGTGTGAAAACGATCGAAAACTGTTTCAAAAAGAAGTTTTTTGGCTACTACCGTTTCATCCTTACGAGGCTAGAATCGGGACATTGCGCAATCGATTTCTCGTAAGATTTTAGTCTAGATGAAAAATTGAAAATTAAAAATTTCGAGCGTTTACATATCTAGAATTTGATTTGAACATTTAAATTTACTCCAAAAAAGCCGATGTTTCGGTTTTTGAGCATTTTTTATTTTGTAGTGGTGAATGTTTCAATCCGATGTTAATTGCATTTCAAAGGCCGCTGTGTAACATTTATATGCCGAAATTAAAAAATGCTCAAAAACAGAAAAATCGGCTTTTTTGAGGTAAATTTTAATGTTTAAATTAAATTCTAAATACGTAAACGCTCGAAATTTTTAATTTTCAATTTTTTATCTAGACCCAAATCTTACGAGAAATCGATTGCGTTAGGTCTCGTTTCTCGCCTCGTAAGGATGAAACCGTAGTAGCCAAAAAACTTCTTTTTGAAACAGTTTTTGATCGTTTTCACACGTTTTAAATGAAAAAACTTATATTTAGACTCAAAGCACTGTTTTTCCACACAGGATTATCACCAAATGAGCCAACCCGCATCTCTGTTGGACATCTCTGTTGGAAACTGCGGAAATAATTGCGGAAAAAGCTACTATCAGCTAAAAACATTCAGAAATAATAAAAATAGAACTGGAAACAAATTCACAAACCAAAGGTATTTTGTATAAAATTTAACATTAAAAAACTTTTTTTTCTTCTCCAACATAAATTGAAAAATTGTTTGTTGAGTATGAGAATATACTCCTTAAGCTTCTTTGAGGACATATTTTCATGAAAATAAAAACAAGATAATTATATAAATTAAAGCAAACATGACATTTTTCTAATACTAATTTTCAGCACGGTGTTTCAAGTTATTCGTGAATTTAAACAAAGTAAAGGTGGTTTGGTGGATCCGATCCTAAGTTTGAAACATTCCGTAAACATACAAATGGAAACAGAAACAATTTGTGAAAAAAACCGCATTTTATCATTTTTTTTAAATTCAGCCTGTTTTATTATAATTTTATTTAAATAATGAAACTATTTTTAAAAAAGTTTATGAAAACAAACAGGAAAAAACTTTTTTGAGAATATACTTTGAGATGATTTTGCAAAGAAAAAAAAGATTTTAAAGTCTTTAGTAAAATCTAAAACTCACATGTCTCGTCGTTCCGTTATCATCGAGAAGTCCATGTTTTTCGGGGTCTTCCCCTTCAATTTTTATGGTAACCTGCTGCATTCCGAGAAAGTTAGTGTCGGAGAGCGCAGAATCTGAAAGTAAATTTTTAATTTTTAAAATTGTGAGAAATTTGTTTTTGAAATATATGATACTCAGGCAATATAGGATACTCAGGCCGTGTATGCAGCCAAATCAGCCGATGTAGAATTGGCGAGAACTGTATTTTTTAAGAGGGGGGGAATTCTAAATCTTCGAGTGTTTTCTCTGCGATCGCATTACAAATACTTGAGAGCAGAGATGAGAAGGTGAACAGAAAGTTCTGGAAAGTGGGCAATAAATATATCTTAAAACTAATTTTTTTCTGTTTTTGATTTTTTTGAAAATCAAACGCTTGTTCTGGTCAGTTATCGTTACTACAGCCGGTAAAACAAAATGTTTGGTTGATCGATGTTTCGTAAAATTATTAGTGAGCTGTTGTCGTTTAAACTTCTGGCTAATTTCAAATAGGCTGATTTTTCTGCGTATGTGGCCTGAGCATCTAATATTGCACGCATTACATTAGGAAAACATCAAAACATGGGAACGATATGAGTTATTGGCATTTAATGGATTCTTGTAAAAACATCTTTGAAAAAATACTTTTTGTGAAAGTTAAGGCATTATTTTTGTACAGAGACTTATCATTTCTTTTATACGGTTAACCTGAAGGCCAAAAAAAGCTTTAAAAAATCGAAACAGCCAAAACTGTTTTGCGCGTTTCGTCCGTTCACACGACCTCTATGCATGTTTTAAAATTTCGTTTCGTGAAAAAAACAATATTTTTTCATTCTTACACTTAAAATGATTGTTCATTAAATGCAACGCTTTGACGCTTTTTGAGTGTGAACCGAAAGAGCTTACGGTTTTTGAAGCCTCTGTGTTAGTTTTTCTATTTTTCTAGCTTCTGTTTCAGTTTTTCATTCATTTATAAAAAGGGCTATTTTTTGTCACTTTCTCCGTTTCTCTCTTTCTCTCTTAAACAAAACTATTACAGAAACTTTGTTAAAGCTAATTCAATAAATATTTCTTAAAACTTGTTTTGAGTTTATAAGAATGTTGAAAATCAATTGCATGTTTTGGTCAGTTATCGTTACTACAGTCGGTAAAACAAAATGTTGCACACACCATCTCAGCTGTTTTAATTTCCGCTAATTTTCGCCGATTCAACTGCGTGGACATGGCCTGAGTTACACTAGAAGCAACATCAACATATTGGAACGTTGTGATAAATTTGATATTTATGTTCAATATTTTGTAACAAATTTAATACACGGATACAAATTTTTTTTAATGTGAAGCTGTGAAATAACATGTGTAAAACAATGACAAAATTCTAATTGTGCACCTGAAAAATTAAAAAAAAAAACCCATTGCAATTTAACGCTACTATTTTAGTTTTTTAACAGCAGTAACATCTTTGTTAATTTAAAAAAATTTACTTTAAAGCATACTGTATTTTTTCAGAGAACAAAAAAGATTGTATAATATGGCAGTGGGTACTTGTTTAAATAATTTGCAAAAAAAAAAGTTTTTTTTTATTTTTGTTGAATTAATTTTTTTTGAAACTATACTTTCTGAATATAGCCTATTCGTATTCATGAAACAATGGAACAAAATGAATATATCAGTAAGAAGGTTCAATATAACAAGCTAAAATATAATATAGCTTTAAAGGTATAAAAAAACAGTCTTATTAGGTTTTAAAAATAAAGAACCTGTTCAACATGTTCAGTCTCGATTTTCTGCATTTCAAAAATTTCAGTCGGTTTCACCAGACATTTTGAGTTTGAAAAAAAGGTCAATCATTCGAACCTATTATAGTGCGTTTCCAAAAAAGAGTCAAGGAAAAAGGGGATTTCCTAAAGGACAGGTACATTTGGTCCCGCCGCGATTGCTTTATTGTCTACGCACTCCTCTTTAACAGTGCTATTTCGCTTGTTAAATTTCTATTCATTTCAACGTTTCAAATTTACAGTGGTTAATAAAGAGTAGACATCAAGGTCGTTTTAAAGTCGTCGATTTTTTGTTGGAAATGGAGTATAACAAAGCATGCAAACAACATTTTTTTTTTTAAATTCGCCCTTTAAAAAAATTCCCATAAAGTTAATGTTAAGTGCAATTTTTAGCTTTGTTAAGATATAGTCAAAACATTGAGACAACTGTATTTTCAAAATGTGGCAATTTATTTTCAATAAAGTGAGCAAGAAAAAAAATAACAAACTAGTTTTTTTTTCTTCATTTTTTTTTTGCATCAGTTCGATGTTAGGGTAACTTTTCGTAACAAAAGTCTGTTAAATAGATTGTTCTGCACATTATCTATTCTTCCAGAGAAAAAATTTTCTTGTGCATGTAAAAGGTTGAAAAAAAACATTGCAAATTAACGCTACTATTTTAGCTTTCAAACAGTAGTAAACATTAAGAATATATAATATTGCTGTATCTACTTTTTAAAAAAAAATTCCAAAAAGTACTTATCAAAAAAGTGTTATTGCTTGCGGATATTCCTTCAGAATGTTGGGTTCTGAACATAAAAAATTTTCTTCAAAATTTTGAGTTATCGTTTTTGTATATTTTTGTTAAATTCACTATTTTTCGAAATTTTACCATTTGAAAAGGGGTATTATTCTTCCTAAAGAGTGGTGTGAAAAATAAACAAACGAATGGAAAAGCGGTAAACTTTACAACAACAAAAATCAAAGGGAAAACTATTTCAAAAGTTTGAATTCACCTGTTTTTGCATCTTGGTAAAAACATGTTCAAAACGACGTCCGAAAAAATAATTTCAACCAGATGAAACTAGATTTTTTAGTTTAAACAAATATTAATTCGTAATATTAGCTGCCAATATTTGGCTTGTTATGATATACTCAAAACATTGAAACAATTGTATTTTTTAAAAGTAACAAAAACTTTTCTGTTTTTGGAAAAATTCAGAGTGAGTTTAAAACAAACTTTAAAAAAAACACTATTTCATTCAAAAGGAAGAAATTGCAGGTTCAAATAAGCTGACTTTAATAGTATTTTTTACGCTGATAAACTTTGTATAAAAGTTCAAGTCAGCTTTTTTAAGTCTAAAAAAACGAACGATGGACCATAGGGGAAAGTTTCAAAAACAAAAGGTCACAAGTGATTTATGAAACATGTAGGTGCAGACAGACAGGCTGCGCGGGCGCTTTCACGGTGCGGAAAGAGTGAAGAGCAAGATAAACACGCGAATAAATAGGAGGGCGCTTCTGCGAAGACCAGGATCACAGGACGAACCGCAGGTCACGTCACTGCTTCGGGTATCCTTGAATTTTAGGGAGATTTTCAGTTTCTACTTACACCAAGGGGTTCTTTTGTAACAGAAAATTAAATTTTTCTCCCAACAGCGTTGTATTTTTATATTTTTGAAAATGACATTTTGTACACAAAGTATAAACAAAGTCGACTGAAGTAGGTTTATGTTGAAAATTACTCAACTCGCTCCAGGTTAATTGTTATTAAAACTACAAAATTAATTTCAAAAATGAAAAACAAACAAATTGTTTAAACGAAAAGCAATTATTTTTGTCTAGACAAATCAAAATAATTTCATTTTGTTATGATATACTGCAAATTTCATAAAATTATCACTGTATAGCAGGAAGTCAAATCTGGCATGCGGATGAGAACTTTTTCTAAGATGCACATGAAACATTGATTTGACGACAAAAAATTTCTATGAATCGAAATTCAATAACTTAAACTGTAGGGCAACTTTGTATATTTACATTTATTTTCTAAATCGGTCACCCGAATGAATTAAACATCTTACTTTAAACTGTGTTTCCATAACACGCTGAAACACTGATCAACGTTTTAACACAATTTTCGAATTAGTGGATGGTTGATTAAAACTTCTCTACTTTGCTCATGAAACATTGTACTCCTCGCCAATCCAAGAAGCGGCTAAGCCCCTTTTGTAACCCACTATTTTGATGTTATATTTTTGATATTGTTATATTTTGATGTTATTCGAATATCAACAGCAGAATAATCTCATTCATTTTCAAAAACTGCCGAAGTAGAATTGGCGGGCACTATAGTCTCCAGAAAAAAATAAAAAAAGTAAAACCAACCGCAGGTCACGTCACTGTTTCGGGATTCTTTTCTTTTTAGGTCAATACGGTTTTCACTGATGTAGTCGGTGTTTTTGTAACATAAAATACAGGTTTTTCGCAATACTAGGTTATGGAAGCGCATTTGTCGTTGGAGTACTGTAATGGACATACAAGGCCATGTATTATTAACCGAAGGAGTTTTGTTTTCAGATTAATGTACTCGCTTAAGCTACAAAGCACATTATTTACAAAATTGAAAAACAAAAAAAGTTGTTTGAACGAAAAACAATTTTTTGGCAACAATATTCATTTTCACTTTTTAATTGTTCTGACGTGTAGATGAGAACTTTTTCTACGATGCACATGATGAAACATTGCTTTGACGACAAAGTGTTTTTTCTATAAATCGAAGATCAATAACTTAAACTTTGGGATATAGTGCGTTTTCTAAATTTAGACACTTAATACCTCCGCGATTGCTTAATTGTCTGCGCACTCCTCTTTTACTTTAATTTTAAAATGGATTTCGTGCACGAAATTGGACGTTTACCGATCTAGAAAATATAACTTAAATATATAAATATACCCCAGAGTTTTAGTTGTAGAATTTCGATTTACAGAGAACATTTTTTTGTTGTGAAACCAATATTTCATGTACATCGCAAAAATGTTTTCATCTACTGCGTCCGATTGCATTTCACCCGTGCAAATTTTATAATCGTTGCAGTATGCATTTTTGAAAGAATTTGATTATTTTTTTCAACACCATAAAGAATTTGTATTAATAAATCCGGTAAGTCGAAGGAGTTCTAAAACAGTTTCATAGTTTAAAAAAAAATTTCAGTTTTATATTTTTCAGTTTTTCAGCGAAATGTTGAAACGATGAACATCCCGTCAACATGGTCCTATTAAAAAATCGACTCATGTTCGTTTAATCAAACTATAAACGTTCGTACAACCTAAAATTTTAATTTTTTCTCGAACGAGGAAAATAGAAAACTTTTTCAATTCAAAACTACGTTTTGTGGATATCTGAAACTTGGGTTGAAACAATTTGGTAAACATAGAAAAATAGGGCGTTCATATTTTCTGCTAAGGAGCATTTCATACACTTCATACAAAAGTATTTCAAAAAACTACGGCAAGATTTCTTTTCAAACTTTCGGTTGAAAGTGCAACCAGTGTTTTATCATAATATAGAAAGACAGTTTAAAAAACGTTTATCGATAGAATCACCTCAGAATTAACCCACGAAAAAGAAATAGCTTTGCAATTTAGTTTAGTGCAATTTAGAAAAATTGCAATGCAATGCAATTCAGAAAAATTCAATTTCACCCCGAAAAATTGTTTTTTTTTTTCGATTTTTTGGAGCTATTTTGTTGGCAGACCAATATTTCATACGCATCATAAAAAAGATTTCATCCACGGCAACAGATTTTTATTCGGCAATTAGTTGAAATTTTTTAAAATGAAAGTTGCAGAATGGCTTTTTGAGTGAAATTTACTAATTGTTTCATTTCTTCAAACGAATTTTCAAAAAAATCTGCGACTGCATGAAAACCAGCAAAAGAAGTACAGATTTTCGAAGGAGAAGCGGGCTGTTTGCCGCAGTCCACCCACCGTGCACTCTCATATCCGCCACTCGAGAGTTCAGGAGACGCCGCTGAATCGATCGAACGACGCTGACCTGCAACACTCAGATGTTTTAACGGAAGGCTCGGGTTTCCCAGGAGTGAGACAAGGAACAAGAGGGAAACAAGAAAGTAAAGAAAGAGTTGAGACATATAGGCTTCATTTTAAAGTTTTTTTTAAGTGCCGAATAAACATTTTTTATCAAAGTTTTTTTAAATGTTTTGGCATTTTTGGAAGTATACATACATTTTTTAACGATTCCGGAAAAAAGGCTATCTTTTTAATCCGTTTTGATAAAGGTTTAAGCCAGTAAGTAACCCAAATTGCTAAAATTTAGCAGAAAGTTTTAAACAATGCATAGACAACCAAAAATGCATTGAAAATCCCGTCAATCTCAATGAACCGCATATTTTTAGAGAAAATGAAACGTTTTATGGAACATACGCATTACAAGAAAAAAACAGAAAATGATAATTTAATGGTTTGCTTCCGGCTAAGCTTTTTTCAGGACTTCCGGCTTTTTAATTTTTTGTTTTTAGAAACTAAAGACGGTGTTTGTCAAAGCAGAACCATGCTTTTTTCAGACACAGCTTTTTTTTTTAATAAACGGTGTGCTATTTTAACAGGAATTACCCACTATTACATCAAAATAGTGGGCTAAAAAAAGGGCCTCTTTTTTGCTAAAGTAGGTTTGGCTATGAGTAAACGTAGGCACCGCAGCCCCACCCCCTTTTCCCGCGAAATGAGGCGGCAAATTGTGGGCACCCCCTTCGAAAAGTGGGTTAATGTGAACTTTTTTAACATTTAAAAAAAGAGAACGAGAGAAAATTCTATGTTCTATCCGGTGATAGTAAATGTTCTTATGGTTACTTTTATCAAAAGTACTCAAAAATCGTACAACGAGTTGAAAAAAGTGGTTTTTTGACGTTAAATATTTTTTTTGGGGGGTGGTCGCTCCATGTTTTTACGGATTCGTAATCTTCAGGTGTTTTCCAACATTTTTGTGTTTTTAAATCAAAATTTGGTGTTGCGGATTTTTCATAGCAAGTCTCCAAAGTGACCTACTTGACGATCTTGCGGTTATTATGAATTATCTCGAGTTTTTCAGCGATGACCTTACTTTTTTATTCTAAAATTGGAAAGATAAAGTGTTTTCCAACAGTTTGAATACTATAATGTACACATTTTGTTCAGAAATACTTAAATGAAATCATTTTGAAACATGCAACCAGCAGCATCAAAAACACTGATTCCGGTCGCATTCGAAATACAGGTCGTGGTCGCCCAAGATTTAAACTGGAATACGCGTAGAATCTGTATCTTCGTCATTTATAATGATAACATTCAAATCCGTGTTGCGGATTTTTCACAGTTCAGCATGAAAAGTCATTTTTCTATGATTTTTGATCGTGGAATGTCAGAATCGCGCCCCAATCGCAATTGGCAGGCTTCCAAATCCCCCGAATTTTGAATTTTTCACTGGAAAAGCTAATTTTCCTTAGTTTTACGTATTTTTCCATCATCAAAGTAACTTTAAAAAAATATAAAAATGATTTTCTGACGTCAATCAACATAAATTTATGAAATCCCATGCCTCTACATCGGTTTTGAGCCCCTGACAGCTTAAAAAGGGATTATTTCCGGTTATCAATGAGTAGTTATCAAATCAACGATCTCTGATTGTTATTCAATTGATTTCTGGCTATTCTGACCCGTATTTATGCCAAAATGAGTCGAAATCAACCGAAAATGCATTGGCGGCTGCACGTGACAGTCGCCGAAAGTGGGCGTGACCTCCCAGCGGCAGCCACAGCCTGGTCAGAATATACCGCCCCAGGGGCCATCTTCAAACTTGAATTACTCGGCTCAAAGTTAACCAAATTTAAATTTTCAAAAAAAGATTTCTTAGTTAGGACATAACCAATTTTATGAGATTACTTTCATTAAAATTAAAGCAGGTTGAAAAAAACCGTTGTGGTGCCTAAGTATACAGGAAGTTCTACGATTTTTGTAAAAAAACCCGAAAAAACACAAATCAAAGATCGAAAATGTTTAGGGCTGCTAATGAGCAGAAAGACAAATACACAAAAGCTAAATAGCAACGAAAAAGCGAAGTAGCAACATAAAGCTTCATTAATTCAAACTCAAAAACATTTTTGTGTAGCTCGCTAACTTTGACTTATTGTTTTTGTTTTGTTCTGTTTTGTTTTTTTTTTTTTTTTTGAAAAACCTTATGTGGCGTCTCTCACTAACAGCGGGACTAATATTTATTCACGTTTATAAACAATCCAATAAATAAAGATTGATAAAAATTATTGTTTCCTATATTTTGAAACGACAATTGTTATCAATTTGTTTGGCATCGTGGAGCTGCACTGCGTTCACAAAAGTTGATCATTCTTTGGTGTACTAATGAAACATCGGCACCAAGTTCAGTGAGCGAATAAATTTTTTTTATTTGTTGAAACAAATTATTAAAATTTGTGTTTTTTTTCAATTAAAGGTTGAATTTAACAATAATTAATGGGTGCAATTACAATACTGGGACCGAAAAATGAAAATAAATATTCTTTATCGTTTTTCAAGCTTTGCTCGAAATTTTTTGTCCACTATGTTTTAGGAAGTGTCGATTCTCTTAGACAAAACCGTGTTAATTTTATAATCTTATTCAGATTTCATTGTTGTTCTTTAAAAAAAAATTTTTTTCAAGAAATAAATAAAACATTCGAATAAGCGACGACTAGATTAATAAAAATTTTCACAATTTTCTAATATGAACTGCGTAGATTAATAAAAAAACAGTGACCATTTTTTAACGGTTTCTGCGATAAAAGAAATTTTATTAGGAAGTCTCCCAATTTAATTTACAAAGTTTACTTTTCCCAACAAGGATACAGTTTCTTTTTCTTTTTTTTTTGTAAATTAGGGTTGCCCGCTGTCTACAGGATTCAGACCGCCTAAGGCAGTTTGCGCAGAGATATTAGAAATAACTCAAACCCTTAAGGCGAATTTTTTCCAGGCCGAATGGTAATCTTAGTTTTGGGGGGAAAACCTAAACATCTCTAGTCGTCGCCAATGCTTCTTCGCCCAATTTTGCTCTCAGCTCTTTGCAAATGACACCGTACGCGAATTTGCGTACGAAAATCTTGTGTTGTAGGATACGTACGCAATACTGCGTCAGGGTTACATTTGCGAATCGGCCAAGAAGGAAACTTGGCGAAAACTATACATAGGTTTTTGAGAATTTAAATATTCATTTTCAATTTTCAGGTTGTGTTTGTTTATTTTAAATTTAATAGGTTTTCACCTAGTTAGGAGCATTTTAAATTTTTTTCACGGAGATACACTGCGTCCACAAAGTCGTTCATTCCTTGGGACATTAGTAAAACATTGGTACAAAGGGCGGTTATAAATTTTTTATCCGTTGAAACAAGTTATTGAAATATGTATTTTTTTTTCTTTTAATTTTTTAACGATTTTCAAATTTCTTTTAAATTTTTAACGATTTTCAAATTTCTTTTAAATTTTTAACGAAACCTTAGACAACTCGGTGAAATTACTATACTGGAACCCATAAACCAATCTCCTTTTTTTTCATGCTTAGCCCGAAAATTTTTATAACCTATGATATTTTGTCAGAAATAATTATCTTAAATAAATGATCTCAATAAAATTTTTAAACTTTTTAAAAATCGATATTCTTCAAATTATTAGGTTTCTGCCAAATGTTAACCTGCAAGAAAGAAGAAAAAAAGACATTCAAGTTAGCAAAAAAGTAATTTTATTTTTTTTTCTAAGATTAAATCATCATTTTTAATTCGTCTGCCTGGCAGATAACAGTGAGCGTGGCCAATAATAACCTACAAGAAATGTATAAAACAATCGAAAAAGCTACGATTAGATTAACATGTTTTATTATTTTCTTTTTTTTTGAGTTTATAACTTTGGAAAACGTTTTGATTTTATGTTTTATAAAATTGAATGAAATAACGCAGGACGATGTAGTCTTTAAAATTGGAAAGTGAATCAATTTTTAAAGTTGTCTAAAGCTCCCAAAAGAAAACCTGATAAAAGCGAAAACTACCGTATAAATCTTTTAAATAACCACGGAAACCATTATTCCGAGGGAAAAAAGTTTAAATCGTGAATAGCATATAAATAATGTGAATATAAATATACTTATAATACATACTATATACATAAAATGTAAAAAAAGCACAAATGTTTGTTACGAAAAACCTTGCTGTTTTCGCCTGGATTTATGGAGTGGACAGCGTGAAAAGTGACAACTGGTATAGAAAAACTACTTTACAAAACCAGTTTTCCGAGGAAAACAAAAAACAATGTAATACTTATTAGTAAAAAAAAGTTAGGCTAATCATTGAAAACTCTCAACGTTACGAAAAAGAAAAATTTGAACAGAAAAATCACGAGCAGGAGAGATTACCTGCAAAAAGACGGAAACACCTCATAAAACATCCAGGTAGCAAAACAAAGCTATCACATGGTTGAGGTGTAAAACTTTGCGGTTTTTTCAGGGGTTCTTTCTTGCAAACTAAAAAAGCGGATTTTTTGGTATTCAACAATCTACCACTTTGGAGAACATTTTGGAATGTAAGACTTCGTCTCTGTATTATTCGAGCAAAGTTTCTATATACACTGTATTAGAATTTCAAAGTGCATCGATTGGACTGAAATTTTGTGTACAACCTTCCTATAGCCTTAAAACCTTATGCTGAGACTTTTGGGCTGACAAAAGTCTTTTGACGGGTTAGGGTAGGTGCCTAAATGGTACTCCAAAAATTTCAACGTAGTTTAAATTTTATTTTAAAAAATGTAAATTGTATCGAATTCAATTTCCAAAAACATTAACTCTTATTAGATCATTGCGATTGATCATTCCCTAAAAAAATATTCTCAAAAAACTGTCTTAAAAAGCGGGTTTTGGGGTTTTCGTCCCTTCACTAATTAAGTCAAGAAAAAACACGCCCCAGATTCTACGTCACGTCAAATTAATCTACGTCAAATTTGACATCGATTAGGTTTTCAAAAATAACAAGTATCGACCAAAAACGCGGAAATTTGAAATTTTTCGGACGCTGCGTTTCAACATTTCAATAAAAATGTATCAGTTTGATGCCCAATTTCTATGAATGGGCATTTCTGGGTTAATTTTTTTTCTCTTTGACTCCAAAAATACTATTTTAAACACATGAAAATCAAGCACGTAAAATCAGAAAAGATTCCGCGGCATAAAAGATTCCATGATCAATAAGTCGAAGCTTAAAGCCAAAATAAAATTTGTCCGAAACATTCAGGCTTGGAAAAAATGCAAAAAATGTGACATTTATCCCAAAAATAAAATACTGGAAAGTGAAATAATAAACAAAAACGTTCAGTTTCAGATTTGTTTTTAATTTTTGTTTTTTTTTTGTTTAAGTTCAAGTTTTTCATAAATCAAAAATAAAATTTTAGTTCAACAACGTTTTTTTTGTACAAAATTTCGACCCAATTGTTTAAGCTGAACTTCTTTTCTTTAAAAAAAAATAATGCTTTATTTAAAATGCATAAGGTACAAATCGGAACTAAAAATGTAAAAAAAAAAAACAAATAATTTCTTAAAGAAACAAAAAACAAACAAAATGTTGCAACGTTTATTTCAATTCACTTTTTTGAGACGAACTGTCCATGAGCAAAATCTCATTTTCTTGTCTATTTTTTTTTGGAAATGTACTATAGTTAAGTTAGGCAGGAAGGATAAGCAAAATTTGAAACATTGAACAATAAAAAAGGAGTTAAAAGAAAAAACAAAGAAAAAAGACGAGACAAGCCCGCAGAATAGTGAGACAACCCGGCTATTGATCGATGATTAGCCACAACTTGTTCAAAACACAGCCATCCTCATACAACACGTGTGCGCCATTGTTCTCGTAAACAGGGCTTTCACAAAAACTGCCTCAAGAAAAACATAACTGACAAAAAAGTTAAAATAAAAAAAAAAAAACATATACCTCATTTTTATTGGAGAGCAACTAATTATTTTTAATATAAATAAGCAAAACACTGAAGTGGCAAAGGGTTTTAAAAATAACAATTTCAATAAAATTGTTCCTAATATCAATAAATTAGGTAAATATAAAATGACAAAGGAAGACTTGAATAAATAACCTTGGTCAACAATAATCTCATGTTTCAAGTTTGAAGCTTGACATTCGCTTGAATGGATCAAAAATATAAAGTGGTATAGTCTGTTTCCAAGGGACGGAATTTCGACTTTCGGGCAATCTTGAAAAATGGCACGTATTTAACCAAAAAGGGGTTGAAACATTGAAGTGAATACAAATTAAACAAGCGAAAGAGTACTGTAAAAGCGGAGTGCGCAGACATTTATCTAAGATCGTTGCAGGACCAAAGGTACCTAGTCCTTTAAAATTTGTGAAAATCCTCGTTGGAAATGGAGTATAGTATCTCATAAAAACCAATTTCGTTAACGAAATCACGCAAAAATTTTCTTTTTAATATTTCACCTGAAAACTCTTGAAACAAAAACGTTTTCCTCTGGAAAAACGCACACAAAATATGTCAAAATAAGACATTCAGTGAAAACATTTGCTAGAAAACAAAAGGTTTTGTTTCGTGAAAAAATTCTTTCCGCAGAACATTTTCATAGCGCAACATTAATTGTTGCACCTTTTCAATTGTTAATAACATTTAATTTTTTTTGAAGGAATTGAAAATAATGAAAAATAATCTTTAACCACCCCAGCATGTTTCAAGTTTTCATCTTAAGTTTGCCTTGCAATGACCGATAATGGGAGTAGGGTTCGCATCTTTTAGGAATTCAACCAAAAATCCTTCTTTGCATTGCGCAAATTTTTTTTGTTTCAGTTTTTTTTTCGTATTTCGTGTTTACATTCGCGCAGAATATTGAAAAAAAAAACCATCGTGACCGGAGAAAACTGTTCAAAAAATATCATTTTTTAAAGCAAATTGAAAAAAAAAATTCTGTTCATAACAGTTTCATGTATCAAGTATCCAGGTTAACTTTGGCTTGCTAAGATCAATAATGGGGAGTTACTTCATCACTTTGAGCAAATGTTTTTTTGCTTCAGTTTCGTGTTTGGGTAGCTTTCCGAATTTGTCCCACAGATAAATAGTGTTTAATCAAAATTGTAAAACATTGGAAAGTCAAAAAATCTTACAAATAAAAAACGACTCACTTTAAACCAATTTCGTTAAAGGGGCAGTAAGGGGCTTTTTATTTCATTTTGGATCGCCTACGGTCGGAAATTATGCGAATTATTTATGCTAAATTGTCTCGCACCCTTCTCGTTTCCAACGCTCTTTCAGTCAATTAGAATGAAATTTGGCTCATTGGCATGCCTTGTAAATGCAGGGCACGCAGGGCGTACTGCCCGTCTACAAATCTGTAGACGGACACCCATTTTTAACGACTTTGAAGCGTATTTTCTCGAAAACGGTAAGTTTTCGAGCCAAAGTCATATATATTCTCATGATCAGCGAATTTTTCACTCCTAATTGAGCCAATGTTGTAAAACCCGCCTGACTGTCCCTTTAACCAAATCACGCGAAATTTTCTTTTTGAGTGTTTAAATCTCACCTAAAAACTATTGAACCAAAAATGTTTTCTTTTTGCGAATTGGAAACAAACCTTGTGAGAATAAGACATTTAGTAAGTACATTTGCTAGAGAACAAAAGGTTTTGTTTCGCAAAAAAAATTTTTTCCGCAGAACATTTACTGAAAACACCATGACTGTGGCAAAGACTGATTGAGCCTTGGGTAAAAAAATATCCATTTGTATTGAAACGTTTGGGCTAGAAATTTTTATTGGTAAAAGTGGATTTACTTTTTTAGCTACTTTTTTAATTTAATTTAACTAGTTTACTTTTTTTAATTCATCCGAGATGAAGCGTTACCTTGAATTATGATTTTAGCAAGATGGTATTTTGTAATTGTACTCATGGTAGGTAAATTACACAAAACGTGTTGTTTTTCATAGCACAACATTAATTTTTGGACCTTGTTGTAACATGTAATATCGTTTTTTAAAGAATTGAAAAAAAGGACAAAATACTTGTCCATCGCACTTTCATGTTTCGAATTTCCACCTTAAGTTTGGCTTGCAATGATCAGTAATAAGAGAAATTTAATCGGTCCTGAGTTGAGCCAAAACTACTTCTTCCTATTGTGAAAATGTTTATTTTTTCATCAGTTTCGTGTTTGTGTAACTTTCCGATGTTATCTCCCAGGTTATTCCCTCGGCATTCATAAACATGTGATAAAAATTACACAAAACATAAACTGCTGAATTTGAAACAGGTGGTAAACATTGGCAATCAATGGGGGTGGAACTGGTCCGGGCGCAAAACATGAGCTAAATTATGTGTGTGGGTTGACTCAAGCAAAGGCGACGGGCAGCTGTCGCTAACACTTCCGAGACAACAGCAGAAAAAATAGAAGATGGTGGGAAATCAGGGTCATGGAGATCAGTGGGAGAGAAACAGAGAGAGAGAGAGAGAGAGAAAGAAAGAAAGAAATAGAGAGAGAGAGAGATAGAGAGACAGGGAAACAGAGAGACAGAGAGACAGAGAGAGTGCCTTAGCGATTTAAAACCTTAAACATTGTGTTTTTATATCTTAGAAAAACTGGTTATAGAAATCAAACGCGTCTAAGAAAGAAGAAAACAAGTAACTCTGAAAATTAACAAAAAAATTTAAAAAATATTTTTTGTTTTTTTTGTTAAAGACAATGTGAATGTTACAAAGAACCAGTCTGATTTTCACAAGAAATACTAAATTGCTGATTTTACATCAATATAGTGGGAGTGGTAAAATTTGTTCTTTGTTTTGTTTTTGTTAGTTAGAATAGGTAAATGTTCCACTGTACAGAGAAGCATGATATTTTTTTACAGGAATAATAAATATATAATTTGCTAATAAAATAAACAATACATGTATTTTTTTGCATTTTTTAAAGTTTTCTTTTAAAAGGTGATAAATATTACTGTTTTGAAACTTGCACTATTTTAATATACTGCCTATTATGTTTTCTAACCGTAAATTTTCTATAGTTAAATTGTTTTGTTTCTGTCTTTTGTGTTTTTGTTTTCCTAGAAGGCCTGTTTTCATGAATGTTTTTAATGTTTTTCATGCAACACGCATTTATATATTTTTTGATCGACTTGAAATCACTTTTACCCTGTAAGTGACAGAACCAATGCATTTTTTCGGTGCCTTTTAAACCGAGCAAGTTTCTAAAAAGTATTTACATAGATTTGTAAAAGTGAAATTTTAATAAAAAAAAAATGCACAAAAATTGTATCATTTATGTAAGTGTTGTTATTTTTTTTAAGTACATAAGCGACGTGAAAATACGTAGTCGATGCATTCTGTGGTTTGCCGAATCTTCATGTTTTGTTTTTTTTTTCACGGTTAGTTTAAAAGTTTTCCAAGTTTCACTATGGATTTTTTAAACAGCATAATTTAGATGAAGGAAAAAAAAGTCACCTGAAAACCGTTTAATAATTTAAATTTTGAATTTCATGTTTCAACTGAAACACGTAAGTGCGATTACTGATTTTAAAAATTGCCTAAATGAATCATGCAAAAAATTAAAAAAAAAATTTGACCACAAAAAATGGAAAATTGTCGAATTTCGCAAATAATTTCCTGCCTTTCATTGACAAAATGAAAAATAATTTTTGTGATATTGTGTAGATAGAAGTAAGTGAGACAAATGAAAGAAAAACTTGAAGAACTTATGAAGAATTTTTGTCTTTACAGTACCGAGAGTAAAAACATTCCTAATTTTTGGATTGAATTTTAAAGTTTTAGACAGTTTTATAAAATTTCGCCAATCTATAGCTCAAATCTTCTAGACGTTTCAAACAAAAACATCTAGCTAACTGAAGAACGTCGGGCGGCAATTTCTTCGAAACATGTCTTCAAAACACTCTATGAAAGATTCACCTACGGTTCTGGAAAGCAAGACCACACCCAAAAAGAAGTTTCCCATATTGATATACGCTTGGTTTCCTCTGAAAATGAAGTTGAAACACCTAAAAAGGTTCTAAAAGTTGGAAAATTTGAATTCGAATTTTTGAATGAACAAACTGATAAAGATATGGTGAAAAATATCAACTGAAAAATAACCTGAGACTTTAAAAGCTCCGTTTTGACATGATTCGGGAGCAAAAAGGACGGCGCAGATACCAATACAAAACCCTATGAAGAGGTTTATATAAGCGTTTTTTGAAACATGCATTTGTGGAAATGCCAAAATTTTCAGCTGCATAATTATGGATTTTGATACCGTACAGAAATATTCCGAAAGGAAGAAAAAAGCAAAAAGAGCGAATATAAATTTGTAACCTTTAATGTTTTAATTTTTTTTAAAGTTAAAACTGACAGAAATTCAGGAACTGAAAGAACTCGTATTATTTCAATTGGTGTCATCTTTGAAACATGATTGTGCCTTTTGAAGTAATTAAAAGTGTGTAAGCGGATTTTTAAAAAAAATTTCAATAACAAAATCTGTCTTCCTGCACTGAAAAATCTTCAAAAAATTTTCTACAGTCTTTTTACGATTTTTTTGTTAGAATATGATATAAGATTTTTAAAAAAAAATGTGAACGCTGTTTTTTTCCCGTATTTCTTTCCAGAAAAACCCTTAATGATACAGATTATGTCCATGCTTCAAGCTCCTGCGCGGGGGTTAGGTTTTGGAAAGTTTTTTCCGCATCGTCAAAAAAGTTTGAAAAAAAACATTCCAGTAGTATGAGGTTGAATTGAGCCAATCAAAAGAAAACAGGGAGAAGCCACTTACAACAGGATCTCTGAAAAATAAATAAATTTATTTCACTGCTTATTTGAAACACACATGTGCGGAATCAAAAAGCGATTTTTCTACAGCAGCCTCAAACCAGACAGGACAAATTAAATTTGAACGGAGATATGTTGACGTAATAAATCAATCATAAAGCCGTCAAGTGCGAAAAAAAGGGCGGCGGACAGTTGGCGTCGCGGCGGCCACTTTCAGTGGCCCTGGGAGTTGGAGCGGACAGCTGGGGCACACGTGCGGCTCACGGTTAACTGCCGAACGTCTATGTGACGAGGGCCGAACAACAACCTGTTCTCAGATCACTGTTTTGCTTTGGAAGAAATTTTGCTTTGAAAAGACTGCTTCGACTAAAAATCAGAAATTACACTAGAATATATACCATAACTGAAACATGCGGCAGCAAAAATTAATTATAAAAAAAAAAAGCAAAAACGGTTAATTTTACAAAAGAAATGCGAAAAAGCATATTGTGTCTGAAACCAAAGAAAATGTTTACTCGAAAAAAATAACTATAGTCTTCGCCAATTTTACTTCTTGGCCGATTCGTAATTGTAACCCTGACGCATTATTGCGTACGTATCCTAAAAAACAGGATTTTCGTACGCAAATTCGCGTCTTTTGTCATTTGCACAAAGCTAAGAGCGAAATTGGGCGGAGTAACTTTGGCGACCACTGTATACTTTCGTATGAGCCTAGAAGCAAAATTCAAAACACATTGAAACACAGTTTTAATGTAAAAATGATTTTGTTGAGTGAACGTTTTTGATATCTTTGTTGAATTTCGCTTGTCGTAGTATAGAGTTGCTATGTTTTTTTTAACGAAATATATGTTGTAAAAGTACAAGACGATTTTTTTCTACAAATCTTTCAAGAAATTTTAATATTTTCCGAGCCAGAAAATTTTCACTCACACACAAATACACGTACGCACATACATACACACGCACACATTAAAAAGCAAGAAACTAAATTTTCAGCGTTCTCATAGCATTTTGTGTTTTTTGGACAGATGTGAAAAAAGCAGGCTCTACAAAATTTCCTTTTTCGTATTTTTAATTACAGCACTTTTCTCCCACTCACTGATAAAATATAAAAACTTCAACCTTTAAAAAAACTCATGAAACACTTCATTAAGAACACAATTTTGCAACTGTGTGAAAAGTTCCAAGTTGTTTCATTAAAGTAATGCTGGGGGGATTTAAATCACAATAAAATTCAAAAGGGACCTTTTTAAACCTGAGATAAAGATAAATTGTCGTAGTTTAGATATTTACCAGCAACACGAAAGTTGAATGGGAGTTGTTTTATGTTATACAACCAAACATGTTTTAAAATGTTTAACAAAAAGTTACAAATGTATGTTACACAACGTACAAAAGGTTTTTTTAATCTTTCCAGTAAGTTGAACATTTTCAGAGCCAGAAATTCTTTGCAACACATATACTACTCGCCAAAGCCACTCTCTATTACAATGTTTTTCCATTACAATTTCTCTATTACAATGTTTCAGTCATTTGGCACAATTTTTGGCTATATGTCCAGTAAAACCCAAATGGTAGCCTCGAAAATTTACAATTGTCCACTCTATATTCAATTCTAAGTCGGTTTATAAAGTAACTTTAATAAAACTGACTTGGCGATATTGATATGATTTTTAATGGTTACTACATTGCTCTTCTGAAAATTGAACTTTTCCTTTAACACTTTCGCAAAGTAAGGATTTTTTTTAGATGCATTGCATTCCAGCATTGTTGGTGTTCAACTCCTGAATGTAAGAAGAGAAGCTGTAACACACAGCTGCTTAATAAAAATGTTTAAAAAAAAGAAGCAGTTATTTCTCTTTTTCTTATTAAGGAAAACTGAGAAGCCATTTTAGCTTCTAAAAAGTACAAATACTAAAAAAAATTGTTTTGTAAACATTTATGGAGATGTAAATGAAAATAGAGGTCTAACAGAATTCTTCGAAGAACATAGAAAATCTGCAGCTAGTTAGAGGATGTCCGGGAACACATGGTTTTTATCCGAACTGCTTCGACAAATTGTTTCCGGTTAATTTTGACGTCGTTCTTTAGGTACACAAATTTCAAAATTTAAAGTTTGGTAATGAATTTATATTTAGAAGTGCCGAATGTTTCGGTTGTATTAGGAAATAAAAGTTTGCAAAACGGTTTTTGTTTGTTCGTCCTTCCTCGATGTTTCAAACAATAAACAAATTATGCATACTACTAAAAACAGATCTTCCAAAACGGAAAGCATCTTAAAATTCAATAAATTTAAAACGATTATCAAACTAGAACTTACGTCATAGTCTCATATAGTCTGTTTCCAAAGGAAGGTCATAGACTTTCGGGCAATCTTGAGAAATTCATATACATAAGCTAAAATTATTGGAAAAATTGAAATGAACAAAATAAGCAAAAGAGCATTCTAAAAAAGGAGTTCGCAGAAAGTTAACAAAAGTAGTTGCGGGACCAAAGGTAACTTAAAATTTTCTTTGAAAAACAAACCAGTCCTTAAAAATTTGTGAAAATCTTTGCCCATTCGTTAGAAATGGAGTATAATGTGCTCAATTATACAAAGTTGAACCTGGAAAAAAAACATTTTTTCGACTTTTCTAAGTTTTAATTCGGAATCGATTTTTGGTCTGGGTTACGGTTAAAAAGTTCAGAAAGTTTTAATTTTTTAATGATTAACAAAAATGTTTTTAGTTATGACTATCGCCAGTCGATGAAAGGTGTTTTTGGTCTACAATCAACACAGGTTCAAACTTTTAAAATCTCGGACAATTTGAGAACTTGAGTATCAAATTTTTTTTTACAAGGTGTAATTTTTAAAATAAACGTTTGCTACCTTATAAACTGATTTTTTTTTATTCATTTATTTTGTTTTTTTGTTTCGGAAGGTTCGATGTTTCAACACTAACATTTCACTAACAAAATATATGAGAGACATTTGGCTGGGGACGTTGTAGAGAATGTACTTTTTTTCTTTCTTTTGTTTATTAACATTTTCCATTAAAAGTTTGCAAAAATTAATCAACACCAAAATGAACATTGAAATTAGGAAACAAGTTTTTTACCCTAACCGAGCATGCTGAAGTTCTATTTTGAACTACTGGACATTGTTCAGCAGAATTATTGGTTAAAAAATCAAAAATTCGACTGAAATTTAAATATTTGGAACGTACAGTCAATAGTTTTTTGATGCCTTTATATATAGAATTAAAACGGATTTCTTTAACAAAAATTATTTGATTTTTTTGGATTGATTTTTCAGTTGTTAAAATTTTCTAACATCGATGTTTCATTTTCACCATTAGTTGATAATTAAAATCGGCAGACGTTGGGCAGACGTCGACCATTTCTTTAAAAAAAAAAACATGAAAAATCGGTAAAAACTTTAAACCGTTTTTACCGTTTTTTCTCTCTCTCTTCAAATTGTAACCGATCATTTTTTGACGGGGAAAAACCAAGAAAAAAATAATAAAATTTAACAAGATTGGAAACGCTTCAAACGATTTGTTTTTTAATGGCTTTTTTATTAAGCGGTAATTATGCGAATCGACTATGCTAAATTGTCTCGCACCCTCCTCTTTTCCAGAGCTATCTCATCCAATTATAATGAAATTCGGTTCATTAGCATGCCTTGTAAATGTCGGACACGCAGGACGTACTGGCCGTCTACAAATTTGTAGACAGAGACCCGATTTTGGCGACTTTGAAGCGGATTTTCTCAAAAACGCGAAATTTGCGACCCAAACTCATATACATATTCATGATCAGCGAAATTTTCTCTCTAAATTTAGCCAATGTTGTAAAACCCGCCTGACTGTCCCTTCAAGAACCGGTAATATATTCATGCCAAATTCATTCAAAAAATAAGGAACCGGTAAACCAGAAAAGACTTTTAGCTTTTATTTTACAGTTACTAATTTCAATGTTTTACTCGCACCATTTTCCAACTTCGGCAATACAAAGTCGATTAGCATATGAGTAGCTAGGGCAGTTAAAAAAAACACTTACTTAACTTACTTTAAAAAAACAATTACAAACGACAATCATAAGGATTAATCGAATAGACAGAGAAAAAATCTTCTAGAAGCCACAATTGCCTTGCAATTATAAAAGCCTTTTCAAAATTATCCGCAATTAGACGTTTGTAAGGTTGGTACAACAAAAGATGAGCACTAGCTGTAGAAGTTGTGACAAGTCTGTGTGAGTGTGTGAGTGTGTGAGTGTGTGAGTGTGTGAGTGTATGAGTGTATGAGTGTGTGAGTGTGTGAGTGTGTGAGTGTGTGAGTGTGTGAGTGTGTGAGTGTGTGAGTGTGTGCGTGTGTGAGTGTGTGAGTGTGTGAGTGTGTGAGTGTGTGCGTGTGTGAGTGTGTGAGTGTGTGAGTGTGTGCGTGTGTGAGTGTGTGAGTGTGTGAGTGTGTGAGTGTGTGAGTGTATGAGTGTGTGAGTGTGTGAGTGTGTGAGTGTGTGAGTGTGTGAGTGTGTGAGTGTGTGAGTGTGTGAGTGTATGAGTGTGTGAGTGTGTGAGTGTGTGAGTGTGTGAGTGTGTGAGTGTGTGAGTGTGTGCGTGTGTGAGTGTGTGAGTGTGTGAGTGTGTGAGTGTGTGCGTGTGTGAGTGTGTGAGTGTGTGAGTGTGTGCGTGTGTGAGTGTGTGAGTGTATGAGTGTGTGAGTGTGTGAGTGTGTGAGTGTGTGAGTGTGTGAGTGTGTGAGTGTGTGAGTGTGTGAGTGTGTGAGTGTTTGAGTGTGTGAGTGTGTGAGTGTGTGAGTGTGTGACTGTATGAGTGTGTGAGTGTGTGAGTGTGTGATTGTGTGAGTGTGTGAGTGTGTGAGTGTGTGAGTGTGTGAGTGTGTGAGTGTGTGAGTGTGTGAGTGTGTGAGTGTGTGAGTGTGTGAGTGTTTGAGTGTGTGAGTGTGTGAGTGTGTGAGTGTGTGAGTGTATGAGTGTGTGAGTGTGTGATTGTGTGAGTGTGTGAGTGTATGAGTGTGTGAGTGTGTGAGTGTGTGAGTGTTTGAGTGTGTGAGAGTGTGAGTGTGTGAGTGTGTGAGTGTGTGAGTGTGTGAGTGTGTGAGTGTGTGAGTGTGTGAGTGTGTGAGTGTGTGAGTGTGTGAGTGTGTGAGTGTGTGAGTGTGTGAGTGTGTGAGTGTGTGAGTGTGTGAGTGTGTGAGTGTGTGAGTGTGTGAGTGTGTGAGTGTGTAAGTGTGTGAGTGTGTGAGTGTGTGAGTGTGTGAGTGTGTGAGTGTGTGAGTGTGTGAGTGTGTGAGTGTGTGAGTGTGTGAGTGTGTGAGTGTGTGAGTGTGTGAGTGTGTGAGTGTGTGAGTGTGTGAGTGTGTGAGTGTGTGAGTGTGTGAGTGTGTGAGTGTGTGAGTGTATGAGTGTGTGAGTGTGTGAGTGTGTGAGTGTGTGAGTGTGTGAGTGTGTGAGTGTGTGAGTGTTTGAGTGTGTGAGTGTGTGAGTGTATGAGTGTGTGAGTGTGTGAGTGTATGAGTGTGTGAGTGTGTGAGTGTGTGCGTGTGTGAGTGTGTGAGTGTATGAGTGTGTGAGTGTGTGAGTGTGTGAGTGTGTGAGTGTGTGAGTGTGTGAGTGTTTGAGTGTGTGAGTGTGTGAGTGTATGAGTGTATGAGTGTGTGAGTGTGTGAGTGTGTGAGTGTTTGAGTGTGTGAGTGTGTGAGTGTGTGAGTGTGTGAGTGTGTGAGTGTGTGAGTGTGTGAGTGTGTGAGTGTGTGAGTGTGTGAGTGTGTGAGTGTTTGAGTGTGTGAGTGTGTGAGTGTATGAGTGTATGAGTGTGTGAGTGTGTGAGTGTGTGAGTGTGTGAGTGTGTGAGTGTGTGAGTGTGTGAGTGTGTGAGTGTGTGAGTGTTTGAGTGTGTGAGTGTGTGAGTGTATGAGTGTATGAGTGTATGAGTGTATGAGTGTATGAGTGTGTGAGTGTATGAGTGTATGAGTGTATGAGTGTGTGAGTGTATGAGTGTATGAGTGTGTGAGTGTGTGAGTGTGTGAGTGTGTGAGTGTGTGAGTGTGTGAGTGTGTGAGTGTGTGAGTGTGTGAGTGTGTGAGTGTATGAGTGTATGAGTGTGTGAGTGTGTGAGTGTGTGAGTGTGTGAGTGTGTGAGTGTGTGAGTGTGTGAGTGTGTGCGTGTGTGAGTGTGTGAGTGTGTGAGTGTGTGAGTGTGTGCGTGTGTGAGTGTGTGAGTGTGTGAGTGTGTGCGTGTGTGAGTGTGTGAGTGTGTGAGTGTGTGAGTGTGTGAGTGTATGAGTGTGTGAGTGTGTGAGTGTGTGAGTGTGTGAGTGTGTGAGTGTGTGAGTGTGTGAGTGTGTGAGTGTGTGAGTGTATGAGTGTGTGAGTGTGTGAGTGTGTGAGTGTGTGAGTGTGTGAGTGTGTGAGTGTGTGCGTGTGTGAGTGTGTGAGTGTGTGAGTGTGTGAGTGTGTGCGTGTGTGAGTGTGTGAGTGTGTGAGTGTGTGCGTGTGTGAGTGTGTGAGTGTATGAGTGTGTGAGTGTGTGAGTGTGTGAGTGTGTGAGTGTGTGAGTGTGTGAGTGTGTGAGTGTGTGAGTGTGTGAGTGTGTGAGTGTTTGAGTGTGTGAGTGTGTGAGTGTGTGAGTGTGTGACTGTATGAGTGTGTGAGTGTGTGAGTGTGTGATTGTGTGAGTGTGTGAGTGTGTGAGTGTGTGAGTGTGTGAGTGTGTGAGTGTGTGAGTGTGTGAGTGTGTGAGTGTGTGAGTGTGTGAGTGTTTGAGTGTGTGAGTGTGTGAGTGTGTGAGTGTGTGAGTGTATGAGTGTGTGAGTGTGTGATTGTGTGAGTGTGTGAGTGTATGAGTGTGTGAGTGTGTGAGTGTGTGAGTGTTTGAGTGTGTGAGAGTGTGAGTGTGTGAGTGTGTGAGTGTGTGAGTGTGTGAGTGTGTGAGTGTGTGAGTGTGTGAGTGTGTGAGTGTGTGAGTGTGTGAGTGTGTGAGTGTGTGAGTGTGTGAGTGTGTGAGTGTGTGAGTGTGTGAGTGTGTAAGTGTGTGAGTGTGTGAGTGTGTGAGTGTGTGAGTGTGTGAGTGTGTGAGTGTGTGAGTGTGTGAGTGTGTGAGTGTGTGAGTGTGTGAGTGTGTGAGTGTGTGAGTGTGTGAGTGTGTGAGTGTGTGAGTGTGTGAGTGTGTGAGTGTGTGAGTGTGTGAGTGTGTGAGTGTGTGAGTGTGTGAGTGTGTGAGTGTGTGAGTGTGTGAGTGTATGAGTGTGTGAGTGTGTGAGTGTGTGAGTGTGTGAGTGTGTGAGTGTGTGAGTGTGTGAGTGTTTGAGTGTGTGAGTGTGTGAGTGTATGAGTGTGTGAGTGTGTGAGTGTATGAGTGTGTGAGTGTGTGAGTGTGTGCGTGTGTGAGTGTGTGAGTGTATGAGTGTGTGAGTGTGTGAGTGTGTGAGTGTGTGAGTGTGTGAGTGTGTGAGTGTTTGAGTGTGTGAGTGTGTGAGTGTATGAGTGTATGAGTGTGTGAGTGTGTGAGTGTGTGAGTGTTTGAGTGTGTGAGTGTGTGAGTGTGTGAGTGTGTGAGTGTGTGAGTGTGTGAGTGTGTGAGTGTGTGAGTGTGTGAGTGTGTGAGTGTGTGAGTGTGTGAGTGTTTGAGTGTGTGAGTGTGTGAGTGTATGAGTGTATGAGTGTGTGAGTGTGTGAGTGTGTGAGTGTGTGAGTGTGTGAGTGTGTGAGTGTGTGAGTGTGTGAGTGTGTGAGTGTGTGAGTGTTTGAGTGTGTGAGTGTGTGAGTGTATGAGTGTATGAGTGTATGAGTGTATGAGTGTATGAGTGTGTGAGTGTATGAGTGTATGAGTGTATGAGTGTGTGAGTGTATGAGTGTATGAGTGTGTGAGTGTGTGAGTGTGTGAGTGTGTGAGTGTGTGAGTGTGTGAGTGTGTGAGTGTGTGAGTGTGTGAGTGTGTGAGTGTGTGAGTGTGTGAGTGTGTGAGTGTGTGAGTGTGTGAGTGTGTGAGTGTTTGAGTGTGTGAGTGTGTGAGTGTTTGAGTGTGTGAGAGTGTGAGTGTGTGAGTGTTTGAGTGTGTGAGAGTGTGAGTGTGTGAGTGTGTGAGTGTGTGAGTGTGTGAGTGTGTGAGTGTGTGAGTGTGTGAGTGTGTGAGTGTGTGAGTGTGTGAGTGTGTGAGTGTGTGAGTGTGTGAGTGTGTGAGTGTGTAAGTGTGTGAGTGTGTGAGTGTGTGAGTGTGTGAGTGTGTGAGTGTGTGAGTGTGTGAGTGTGTGAGTGTGTGAGTGTGTGAGTGTGTGAGTGTGTGAGTGTGTGAGTGTGTGAGTGTGTGAGTGTGTGAGTGTGTGAGTGTATGAGTGTGTGAGTGTGTGAGTGTGTGAGTGTGTGAGTGTGTGAGTGTGTGAGTGTGTGAGTGTTTGAGTGTGTGAGTGTGTGAGTGTATGAGTGTGTGAGTGTGTGAGTGTATGAGTGTGTGAGTGTGTGAGTGTGTGCGTGTGTGAGTGTGTGAGTGTGTGAGTGTGTGAGTGTGTGAGTGTGTGAGTGTGTGAGTGTGTGAGTGTGTGAGTGTGTGAGTGTGTGAGTGTGTGAGTGTGTGAGTGTGTGAGTGTGTGAGTGTGTGAGTGTGTGAGTGTGTGAGTGTGTGAGTGTGTGAGTGTGTGAGTGTGTGAGTGTGTGAGTGTGTGCGTGTGTGAGTGTGTGAGTGTGTGAGTGCGTGAGTGTGTGAGTGTGTGCGTGTGTGAGTGTGTGAGTGTGTGAGTGTGTGAGTGTGTGAGTGTGTGAGTGTGTGAGTGTGTGAGTGTGTGAGTGTGTGAGTGTGTGAGTGTGTGAGTGTGTGAGTGTGTGAGTGTGTGAGTGTGTGAGTGTGTGAGTGTGTGAGTATGTGAGTGTGTGAGTGTATGAGTGTATGAGTGTGTGAGTGTGTGAGTGTGTGAGTGTGTGCGTGTGTGAGTGTGTGAGTGTGTGAGTGTGTGAGTGTGTGAGTGTGTGAGTGTTTGAGTGTGTGAGTGTATGAGTGTGTGAGTGTGTGAGTGTGTGAGTGTATGTGTGTGTTAGTGTGTGAGTGTGTGAGTGTGTGAGTGTGTGAGTGTGTGAGTGTATGAGTGTATGAGTGTGTGAGTGTGTGAGTGTGTGCGTGTGTGTGTGTGTGAGTGTGTGAGTGTGTGCGTGTGTGAGTGTGTGAGTGTGTGAGTGTATGAGTGTGTGAGTGTGTGAGTGTGTGAGTGTGTGAGTGTATGAGTGTATGAGTGTGTGAGTGTGTGAGTGTGTGCGTGTGTGAGTGTGTGAGTGTGTGAGTGTGTGAGTGTATGAGTGTATGAGTGTGTGAGTGTGTGAGTGTGTGCGTGTGTGAGTGTGTGAGTGTGTGAGTGTGTGAGTGTGTGAGTGTGTGAGTGTGTGCGTGTGTGAGTGTGTGAGTGTGTGAGTGTGTGAGTGTGTGAGTGTGTGAGTGTTTGAGTGTGTGAGTGTATGAGTGTGTGAGTGTGTGAGTGTGTGAGTGTATGTGTGTGTTAGTGTGTGAGTGTGTGAGTGTGTGAGTGTGTGAGTGTGTGAGTGTATGAGTGTATGAGTGTGTGAGTGTGTGAGTGTGTGCGTGTGTGTGTGTGTGAGTGTGTGAGTGTGTGCGTGTGTGAGTGTGTGAGTGTGTGAGTGTATGAGTGTGTGAGTGTGTGAGTGTGTGAGTGTGTGAGTGTATGAGTGTATGAGTGTGTGAGTGTGTGAGTGTGTGCGTGTGTGAGTGTGTGAGTGTGTGAGTGTGTGAGTGTATGAGTGTATGAGTGTGTGAGTGTGTGAGTGTGTGCGTGTGTGAGTGTGTGAGTGTGTGAGTGTTTGAGTGTGTGAGTGTGTGAGTGTGTGCGTGTGTGAGTGTGTGAGTGTGTGAGTGTGTGAGTGTATGAGTGTGTGAGTATGTGAGTGTGTGAGTGTGTGAGTGTGTGAGTGTGTGAGTGTGTGAGTGTGTGAGTGTGTGAGTGTGTGAGTGTGTGAGTGTGTGAGTGTGTGAGTGTGTGAGTGTGTGAGTGTGTGAGTGTGTGAGTGTGTGAGTGTGTGAGTGTGTGAGTGTGTGAGTGTGTGAGTGTGTGAGTGTGTGAGTGTGTGAGTGTGTGAGTGTGTGAGTGTGTGAGAGTGTGAGTGTGTGAGTGTGTGAGTGTTTGAGTGTGTGAGAGTGTGAGTGTGAGAGTGTGTGAGTGTGTGAGTGTGTGAGTGTGTGAGTGTGTGAGTGTGTGAGTGTGTGAGTGTGTGAGTGTGTGAGTGTGTGAGTGTGTGAGTGTGTGAGTGTGTGAGTGTGTGAGTGTGTGAGTGTGTGAGTGTGTGAGTGTGTGAGTGTGTGAGTGTGTGAGTGTGTGAGTGTGTGAGTGTGTGAGTGTGTGAGTGTGTGAGTGTATGAGTGTGTGAGTATGTGAGTGTGTGAGTGTGTGAGTGTGTGAGTGTGTGAGTGTGTGAGTGTGTGAGTGTGTGAGTGTGTGAGTGTGTGAGTGTGTGAGTGTGTGAGTGTGTGAGTGTGTGAGTGTGTGAGTGTGTGAGTGTGTGAGTGTGTGAGTGTGTGAGTGTGTGAGTGTGTGAGTGTGTGAGTGTATGAGTGTGTGAGTGTGTGAGTGTGTGAGTGTGTGAGTGTGTGAGTGTGTGAGTGTGTGAGTGTGTGAGTGTGTGAGTGTGTGAGTGTGTGAGTGTGAGTGTGTGAGTGTGTGAGTGTGTGAGTGTATGAGTGTATGAGTGTGTGAGTGTGTGAGTGTGTGAGTGTGTGAGTGTGTGAGTGTGTGAGTGTGTGAGTGTGTGAGTGTGTGAGTGTGTGAGTGTGTGAGTGTGTGAGTGTGTGAGTGTGTGAGTGTGTGAGTGTGTGAGTGTGTGAGTGTTTGAGTGTGTGAGTGTGTGAGTGTATGAGTGTATGAGTGTGTGAGTGTGTGAGTGTGTGAGTGTGTGAGTGTGTGAGTGTGTGAGTGTGTGAGTGTGTGAGTGTGTGAGTGTTTGAGTGTGTGAGTGTGTGAGTGTATGAGTGTATGAGTGTATGAGTGTATGAGTGTATGAGTGTGTGAGTGTATGAGTGTATGAGTGTGTGAGTGTGTGAGTGTGTGAGTGTGTGAGTGTGTGAGTGTGTGAGTGTGTGAGTGTGTGAGTGTGTGAGTGTGTGAGTGTGTGAGTGTGTGAGTGTGTGAGTGTGTGAGTGTGTGAGTGTGTGAGTGTGTGAGTGTGTGAGTGTGTGAGTGTGTGAGTGTTTGAGTGTGTGAGTGTGTGAGTGTATGAGTGTATGAGTGTGTGAGTGTGTGAGTGTGTGAGTGTGTGAGTGTGTGAGTGTGTGAGTGTGTGAGTGTGTGAGTGTGTGAGTGTGTGAGTGTTTGAGTGTGTGAGTGTGTGAGTGTGTGAGTGTGTGAGTGTGTGAGTGTGTGAGTGTGTGAGTGTGTGAGTGTGTGAGTGTGTGAGTGTGTGAGTGTGTGAGTGTGTGAGTGTGTGAGTGTTTGAGTGTGTGAGTGTGTGAGTGTATGAGTGTATGAGTGTATGAGTGTATGAGTGTATGAGTGTGTGAGTGTATGAGTGTATGAGTGTGTGAGTGTGTGAGTGTGTGAGTGTGTGAGTGTGTGAGTGTGTGAGTGTGTGAGTGTGTGAGTGTGTGAGTGTGTGAGTGTGTGAGTGTTTGAGTGTGTGAGTGTGTGAGTGTATGAGTGTATGAGTGTATGAGTGTATGAGTGTATGAGTGTGTGAGTGTATGAGTGTATGAGTGTGTGAGTGTGTGAGTGTGTGAGTGTGTGAGTGTGTGAGTGTGTGAGTGTGTGAGTGTGTGAGTGTGTGAGTGTGTGAGTGTGTGAGTGTGTGAGTGTGAGTGTGTGAGTGTGTGAGTGTGTGAGTGTATGAGTGTATGAGTGTGTGAGTGTGTGAGTGTGTGAGTGTGTGAGTGTGTGAGTGTGTGCGTGTGTGAGTGTGTGAGTGTGTGAGTGTGTGAGTGTATGAGTGTGTGAGTATGTGAGTGTGTGAGTGTGTGAGTGTGTGAGTGTGTGAGTGTGTGAGTGTGTGAGTGTGTGAGTGTGTGAGTGTGTGAGTGTGTGAGTGTGTGAGTGTGTGAGTGTGTGAGTGTGTGAGTGTGTGAGTGTGTGAGTGTGTGAGTGTGTGAGTGTGTGAGTGTGTGAGTGTGTGAGTGTGTGAGTGTGTGAGTGTGTGAGTGTGTGAGAGTGTGAGTGTGTGAGTGTGTGAGTGTTTGAGTGTGTGAGAGTGTGAGTGTGAGAGTGTGTGAGTGTGTGAGTGTGTGAGTGTGTGAGTGTGTGAGTGTGTGAGTGTGTGAGTGTGTGAGTGTGTGAGTGTGTGAGTGTGTGAGTGTGTGAGTGTGTGAGTGTGTGAGTGTGTGAGTGTGTGAGTGTGTGAGTGTGTGAGTGTGTGAGTGTGTGAGTGTGTGAGTGTGTGAGTGTATGAGTGTGTGAGTATGTGAGTGTGTGAGTGTGTGAGTGTGTGAGTGTGTGAGTGTGTGAGTGTGTGAGTGTGTGAGTGTGTGAGTGTGTGAGTGTGTGAGTGTGTGAGTGTGTGAGTGTGTGAGTGTGTGAGTGTGTGAGTGTGTGAGTGTGTGAGTGTGTGAGTGTGTGAGTGTGTGAGTGTATGAGTGTGTGAGTGTGTGAGTGTGTGAGTGTGTGAGTGTGTGAGTGTGTGAGTGTGTGAGTGTGTGAGTGTGTGAGTGTGTGAGTGTGTGAGTGTGAGTGTGTGAGTGTGTGAGTGTGTGAGTGTATGAGTGTATGAGTGTGTGAGTGTGTGAGTGTGTGAGTGTGTGAGTGTGTGAGTGTGTGAGTGTGTGAGTGTGTGAGTGTGTGAGTGTGTGAGTGTGTGAGTGTGTGAGTGTGTGAGTGTGTGAGTGTGTGAGTGTTTGAGTGTGTGAGTGTGTGAGTGTATGAGTGTATGAGTGTGTGAGTGTGTGAGTGTGTGAGTGTGTGAGTGTGTGAGTGTGTGAGTGTGTGAGTGTGTGAGTGTGTGAGTGTTTGAGTGTGTGAGTGTGTGAGTGTATGAGTGTATGAGTGTATGAGTGTATGAGTGTATGAGTGTGTGAGTGTATGAGTGTATGAGTGTGTGAGTGTGTGAGTGTGTGAGTGTGTGAGTGTGTGAGTGTGTGAGTGTGTGAGTGTGTGAGTGTGTGAGTGTGTGAGTGTGTGAGTGTGTGAGTGTGTGAGTGTGTGAGTGTGTGAGTGTGTGAGTGTGTGAGTGTGTGAGTGTGTGAGTGTGTGAGTGTTTGAGTGTGTGAGTGTGTGAGTGTATGAGTGTATGAGTGTGTGAGTGTGTGAGTGTGTGAGTGTGTGAGTGTGTGAGTGTGTGAGTGTGTGAGTGTGTGAGTGTGTGAGTGTGTGAGTGTTTGAGTGTGTGAGTGTGTGAGTGTGTGAGTGTGTGAGTGTGTGAGTGTGTGAGTGTGTGAGTGTGTGAGTGTGTGAGTGTGTGAGTGTGTGAGTGTGTGAGTGTGTGAGTGTGTGAGTGTTTGAGTGTGTGAGTGTGTGAGTGTATGAGTGTATGAGTGTATGAGTGTATGAGTGTATGAGTGTGTGAGTGTATGAGTGTATGAGTGTGTGAGTGTGTGAGTGTGTGAGTGTGTGAGTGTGTGAGTGTGTGAGTGTGTGAGTGTGTGAGTGTGTGAGTGTGTGAGTGTGTGAGTGTTTGAGTGTGTGAGTGTGTGAGTGTATGAGTGTATGAGTGTATGAGTGTATGAGTGTATGAGTGTGTGAGTGTATGAGTGTATGAGTGTGTGAGTGTGTGAGTGTGTGAGTGTGTGAGTGTGTGAGTGTGTGAGTGTGTGAGTGTGTGAGTGTGTGAGTGTGTGAGTGTGTGAGTGTGTGAGTGTGAGTGTGTGAGTGTGTGAGTGTGTGAGTGTATGAGTGTATGAGTGTGTGAGTGTGTGAGTGTGTGAGTGTGTGAGTGTGTGAGTGTGTGAGTGTGTGAGTGTGTGAGTGTGTGAGTGTGTGAGTGTGTGAGTGTGTGAGTGTGTGAGTGTGTGAGTGTGTGAGTGTGTGAGTGTGTGAGTGTGTGAGTGTGTGAGTGTGTGAGTGTGTGAGTGTGTGAGTGTGTGAGTGTGTGAGTGTTTGAGTGTGTGAGTGTGTGAGTGTATGAGTGTATGAGTGTGTGAGTGTGTGAGTGTGTGAGTGTGTGAGTGTGTGAGTGTGTGAGTGTGTGAGTGTGTGAGTGTGTGAGTGTGTGAGTGTGTGAGTGTATGAGTGTATGAGTGTGTGAGTGTGTGAGTGTGTGAGTGTGTGAGTGTGTGAGTGTGTGAGTGTATGAGTGTATGAGTGTGTGAGTGTGTGAGTGTGTGAGTGTGTGAGTGTGTGAGTGTATGAGTGTATGAGTGTGTGAGTGTGTGAGTGTGTGAGTGTGTGAGTGTGTGAGTGTATGAGTGTATGAGTGTGTGAGTGTGTGAGTGTATGAGTGTGTGAGTGTGTGAGTGTGTGAGCTTTTCCCATATTTGTACATCCTTCCCAGTGCTTCTGCACTAATCTGTGCGGCCTCTTGGCCACTTGGCTGTTCCAGCGTTGAACTCCGCGTCGTAACTCGCTGTCCAAACATAGCTCCCATATTTGCGTAGCGGAATCGATTCCGGCCCCGAACGATGCGTACGAAAATTGGTCATTTCCTGTTCTTGGAACATCTTTTGTTTTTTTCTTAATGTAAAAAATATTTCTGCAACAAATATTTGAAAAATATTTTTTCAAACACTTCACGGGAAAGTGTTTGAAAAACAATCGTCTTTACATATCAAACATCAACTGAAAGACTTTTTTCTTTTTTCAAATTCGAATTTTCAAGTCGTCTAGCCATTTCTCTCATTGTTCGAATGTTTCCCTCGGCGCAATGTCCACGAGCTGCCGGCGCCGCAAACCAGTCCTGCGGGTGGAAATCGCCGAGAACGCTCCCTCGACAGCCACCGCCCTGTGAATCACTCTCTCCAGTCTTTGTTCTCAGCAAAACCTATATTTAGACTACACGAAGTAAGTATGCACATTAAACATTTTTTTTTAAACTACTTGCAACATTAGAAAGATTCTAAAAACATTTTTAAGTTTGAAAATGTATGTTTTCAATTGCTTGGTACTGATTTCTTTGTTATTTTTTTTTGCTAGACCTGTTTGGAGTTGTCTAGGATCTGAAATAATTAATGTTCTTTTTGAAAAACGCGATTCTAAAACAAAGTGTAGTCCTTTTTAATGTATATTTTTGCTAATTTGTGGTTCTCTTGCCTGAAGATGTTTTTTGGTAAACAGTTAAGCCTTTCCTGGCATTGGGTTTTCTAAATTGAAATTTTCTTCAAACCCCTCGTTGAAACATTTGCGTTCATATTTAAACAAACAATTTCCAATTGTTTTCTCCGATAATTTTTTAATCATATTTTTCTACTGAAAAATGTTTTTGTCTTTATGTTTCAAAGAACGCACCTTTAAATGCCAAACAAAACACAACACAGAAAAATCAGTGTTTTTTGAGGAAAAAAACCCCCATAGTGATAATTAAAGCTACCTTTAAAACTGTTGTCTGCCATTTTTTCCCTTGAGAGTAAAATAATAGTTTTATGGTTAAAACAAGTTTTGATCAGCACAACATTTTTTTTTATATGGTCTTACAAATTTCAATAGCATCTAGATGTGAAAAAGTGGGTTTCTTTTAGTTCGCAAAAATGCTTTGTCAATGAGATATAATCTTTGTTCTTAGAAAAATCCAGTATCTATGTATTTCGATTATTTTCTTTTTTGAAATACCCCAATATTATCGTGTAAACAAGTTTTCTTTTGTTTTTATTTTGAGATAAAACAACCTTTTGATCATCTAGTTAAACAAAATTTAATTTTTTTACTTAACATATCAATTAAAGACAGTCAACCGTTATCGAAAATATCAGCGAAAAACACTTAAAAAAACAATGATTGCCAGAAGTAACAACACCAAAAAAGAATTTTATAACTTGATTTGGATAGAAAAAATCATTAAACAGCTCGCGAACTGAAAGCAGATAGTTGACCTGTTTTGGGCTTTTTACGCCATGAGACCGCTTTTTGATGCAAATTTCCCGCAAATTTCTATATATTTTTATAATTTTTTTTCATAATATCAAAATTACATTTATTCTTTTTCGATAAGACATTCAGTAACTCGGTAAAAATATTTGGTTTGTTTTCTAAAAATAATTATATTTGTACTATTTTTCATCCATGTTATTGTTTAAGTTATGTTAATAAATTTAATTTGCCAGTTAGAAACCCGAGACATTTATCTATTTTCTTTTCTTTTTTTGTCAAAATTTGGTTAACGAAAATAAAAAATCAATTAAAAAATTTCATTTTGTGGAAAATCTTCATTTTAAAAACTTTATCTCTTAGACCTACAACGAATACGCAACTGACAAAAAGTTAAACTCAAAAAAAAATTTTTAAAACATGTTTTTCGAAGTTTTTTTTTACTAAGATTCGTTCAATAAAGATAGTTTCATTTTTGAATTCTACGCAACTTTTAGCGCCGAAAAAGTTTTTCAAATCAAAAATCCAACGTGACTGTGATCGATAAAAATCCACTTGAATGTGAAAAAACTCGTCAAAAAAGGCGCAAAAATATCAAAAATTCAATTTTTCGGTTCGCCGCATTTTAATATTCCATGCTTCGTTATTGACATTTTTGGCGATTTTTCAATATCAACCACAAACGCGCCGCGAAGCGTTAAAATCCGTGAAAACACGATAAAACAAGTTTTTTTTTCAGTTTTTCTGATTTTTCTAAGTTTTATGTTTGTAGTATTTTCAAGTTAGGCTATAAAATTTTCTTTGCAATGTAGATTCCACCCAGAAACTTTTTTATTTTCTCTTCTTTTTGTCTTATTCGGTAACTGTTTGTGGTTTATTTTGTCTTCGTAATCATGTTCTTCCCTTTCTTGTGCCGTTTTGTGATTCATTGGCAAATCAGACTGATACGGCATAGTTTACCCTGACGTCTTATCTTTTTTCATTGACGACACGAGGAAGACGCAAAATACAAACAACACTGTCACATGTCATAAAGGCAACTTGTGCTGATTGCGCCAAGGAATTTGTCTACACTACATGGACCATTTGTAGTAACGGTGCTCTTTTCGATTTATAAGCCTGCTGAATTGCCTATGGACCAGTTTACAATTTTTTTCCTTATTCAGAAAACTGACTCAATTTTGAAACGAAAACCATTTCACCCTTTTTTGCAAACTACGAGCGAGAATTACTACTCTATTTTGCAATTGATTTATTTTCCAAAAAACTTGTAACATCGACTTGAAAAATTTGAAAACCTTTTTGAAAAATTTTGAAAATTTTCGAAAAAAAGTTTTACTCGCTGTCTAAAAGTATTTTATTAATGTTACATTTTTCTCATCCTGATTTCAATCGTTGACCGTTAATGAAAATTCCCATTTTAATGAAAAATGTGCCACAGTTTTTGCCATTTTTTGAAAAATGTGGTTACGTTTTATTTTAATCACGTTAACGATTTACTTTTTAATTTTTCATGTATTTGGTTTCGCAACGTCGTAATTTCATTTTTTTAAAATGGGAATTTTAGGTTAATTTATGCTTGAGAATTTGTAAAAAACATTTTTTTACGACTTTTGGAAATTCAAGTTTTAATTATTGTCTCGTTTCATCTTATTGTCGAATTTTCCGCATCATTCTTTTTTTTTATTGGTTTGCGAATGGGCCCACGAATTGTTGAAAAAACTTAAAGGACTAGCTACATTTTCCTGCAACGATCGTTTGACTGTCTGCCCACTCCTTTTTTGTAAATTTCAATGTTCCCTGAAAATCGTTCACTCTCCCCTCGAAATAGAATATAAGTAATATTGACAAATTCAGTAAACTATATTAATAGTTCAAAAATGTAAAAAAAAAAACAATTGCACCAATTTGGGCCAAAACCTCGAAGGAGGCCCCTGTAATATCTAAGCAACATATATTTAAGAAAAGCTGAATTCTATGCACTTTTGAGAAAAACCTATGAGTTTTGTTTCAAAGTTTTTACGAATCTTCGAACCCCTATGGTTCCTTTTACAATTATTTTTCACTTGCAAGAAAACTGGCATAATACATTTTAAAGCAAAATATTTTTCTTTCTTTTTTCCAGCCCAGACAAAACAACTAATTTAATTTGAAATTGATTTGTTTTCGGAAACACTTGTAACATCGACTTGAAAAATTTTTTAAATTGAAATTTTGGGAAATTCAAGTTTTCCATATTGTCTCGAAGTTTCACCTTAATATTAAATTTTTCGCACCATTCTGATTCGGATATGTTGTGCTGAACCTTTTGCAATACATTAGAAATAAGAAAAATTCCAATGCACCTAGGTTTTTTTCAAGTTTAATGAAAAATGGGCCACATTTTTTGCTTTTTTGAAGAAAAATGTACAAACGTACAAATAACCACTCTTTTTACGCTCTTTCACGTTAGCGATTTACTTTTTGAAAAATAAATTATAAACAAAATACATAAAAAAAAAATGTCGTCTTATTGGTTTCACAAAGTTGTATTTGAAAAAAAAAGAAAAGCTTACGAATTTGTAAAAACAAAATTCCACGACATGAGAAATCAAGTTTTACTTGTTGTCTCAAAGTTTCATGTTATTGTCGTATTTTCCGCAAAATTACTGCTTGAATCGTTGACGATTCGAAAATGCATATGACAAAATCTTCAAGGACTAGGTGAATTTGGTCCTGCAACGATCGTTTTATTGGCTTTTTTATAATTTATAATGTTCCCTGAAAGTCGTTCACTCTCCCCTGGAAATAGATTATATGCAATATTGACAAATCAAATGAACCATGTTAAATTTTCAAGTTCGAAGGGGTAAAAAAACAAGTTTTAGCCAAATTTAGACAAAACTAAACTTTTAGCCAATCTTTAAAGTTCCAAAATAGAAAAAAAATGTTTTACGATTTTTTGAAAATTCAAGCGTTGCCTCTCTGCTTTATCATATAATCGACTTGTCCGCAAAATGTTTGCTTGAATTTTTTTAGGTCGTTACTTTTTGTAAATCATAGCAATAAGAAAAACCACATAAAACCGTTTAGGTATAGTCTGCTCCCAAAAGATCAACTTACCAGGTTCGTGGAAAACGTTAAAAATGGTACATTCAGCACTGTAAAACTTGAACAGCCTTAATCGAACAAAAAGCTGAATTCTGCGCATTCTTTGAAAAAAATAACGATGGAAAACGTTTCTGAATTCAGACCGTTTCGGATCAAAGAAGCCAAGTTCAAACTTTCGAAATGAGAAGCGTCCTTATCTCAGGACGAGGCGTCCGATACGCAACCTTGGCTATTGCTTCCCCCCCCCCCGAGAACCCTTGCTCTTCCCAAATCAAACATTCCCGTGATGTTCGAATCATATTTTGTACCGATTCGTATTTTGAGCAAATTTTTTTTACTAAACTTGCTTGATATCCCATGAAAAACGACATTGACGCCCAAAACTTCCGTTCTATTTTCGTACGCAACTTGCCGTTAGACCGAAAATTGTTTTCGATGTATTTTCAAAAAAGTTCCAATTGGCGTTAAAATTACAAAAAAAAATTGTGTTTATAAGAAAAAACACAAAGAAAATAACCAATCTTAACTTTATGGCTTCTGGCTTAGCATTTCCATGACAACCAATCGGATTTCGGCGATGTGAAGCTAGTCGTTCACTCTATTTGTATATTTGATAAAAAAAACTTCCAAAAAACAATTTTTGCAAATTGCTTATTGTTATTTATGCAAATTATTCTTGGAACATTTATGTTTGATTTCATGCCAACATTTTTAAAATTCATTTTGTTGGGTGACGTTTTGAAAACATATATACTTCGTTCTTGCGTTTCAAAACTTTTGTGTTTGAAATGTTTACGCTTCTGTTTTATTATTTGCCCTTTTCCGCTCAGAAATATATTAAATTTCCCAATAAATTATTTGAAAAAAGTGTTTTTTGCACAATCTAACTCACTAATTAAACCACCACTTTCTATAGCTAAAAAAATTTCTTTGGATTTTCTTAATGTGCATTTCAATAACATTCAACTAAAGTTAGATTCATTTTTTGTAATGTAATGTTTATTTTTAAAAAATCGATTTATTTAAAAGAGAAATCTTTTAATTTCGCAAGTTCATAGTTCATCTGTACTTGTTTTTCTTTCTGCACTGCGAACGTCATTCTCGCCGATTTGTTATTCAAACGCCGCGTGAGTCAATGTTTTGGGCGAACGGTCACTTTACTGTTTTTTTTTCAAATTTTTTCTGTGATTTTTTTGTTCTAAAAACTATTTGGAAAAACCGTTTTTGTTTAAATATTATTAGCCCCAGGACAAAAAAATAATCATTTTCAACTTAATAATCATTTTCGAAAAAAATAATCATTTTTCATGTTCGCGAAATATTTAATCATTTCATTAATTGTGAAAGTTTTGGAAAACTGTTTTTTGAATAATCAGAGAGCCTCAATTTATTTAGTTGACAAAATAAAATCCCGATATGTAAAAGCAATTTGTAAACTTTAAGCTTTTTCCTTTAAGAGACACACTTTATAACTAAAAAATCAATCAAAACAGACAAAAATTCTCCTTTCTGCGGATCAGTGAACTAAAAAAAAATTTAGCATTCGTTCTTTCTCGCCCAAATGTTCTATAAAATAAAAATTAATTTTATATTACAAACAGAAAACGAAAAAAAACCCAAGAAAAAATGCAAATGTAAAATGCACACATACAGACCAACTGAAATGCATAAAAAAACAGCTAATCCTACTAATTAATAATTTTTTAAAACTTTTCCGGACAAATTAACATTTCACGAATTTCAATTTTCTGTTAAAAGTTGTTTGAAACATTTCAAAAAAAGAAACAAAAAAATTCGAATTTTCTTTTTGTTTTCGTAAAAAAAATGTTAGAAACCTTTCGTTATCGGCTTGCATGTAAAGTTTTTTATTATTTACTATTTCACATTATAAATTTTATTAAACCAAATATATTTGACTTTAATTGAAACACTTTAATTTTAAAAAGTCGTTTTTTTATTTAAGAAATTGAAAACCCATGAAAAACCTTAAAAATACAAAGCAGACAAACCAAATAGCTGAAATGCGTAGAAAATCTTTTTTTTTATACATAATAATTTTAAAAAAGTGCTACTACTTTGATGAAACATTTTTTGTTTTTTGGATTTTCTATTAAAAGAAGTCTAAAAAAATTAAAAAACACAAAACAATTAATGTTATATCCGTAATAAAAGCTTCACAAATCTTTTTTTGCAGTCGCGAAAAAAATGGTTGTTGAAAAAAAAATTGTGCTTTCATTTTCACTATATAAAATTCTTATTTTATAAAGCATAAAAAACAATTCGTCATTTTGTAAAACATTGTGTTCTCTGTTTTTTTGCTTATCCTTCTTAAAAAAAAAAGACTTTGTCAAAAATTTTTAGGTAGCGCAATGACGGCTTCAGGATCTGAGATCAGCGATGCCGATAGGAAACTGATTGACGAACTCAGGAGTAGAATTAAAAAGGTACGTTTTATAAAAAGCTCTAATTTGGGTTTTTTTTGGCGATTTTATCGAAACCAGTTGAACAATTTGATTTTAGTGTTGCAATGTGTTTTTAAAAACAATGTATTGCTCAATGATTTCTTTGCCTTAGTTTCATGTATTTATTATGTAATTTATTCGTATGTTGTATTTGCAAATTGTAATTTACAAAATTTACAAAATGTGCCATACACCAAAAGTGTGGTATATTACGAGTGGATATAAAAGTTGCTGAAAAATCGCCAACCTTTCGTTGAAAAATGACAATAAAAATGTAGCAGGTCAAAATTATTTGGATGAGATTGTGTTTTTTTTCCAAAATGCTTTTTTTTGGATTTGGCTGCATTCATTTTTCAGTAAAGGAACGTAGAAGCTATGTAGTTGTAATTCAAGAAAAACTTGCCACAGTCAAAAAAAACAAACAGGAAACCTTTTTTTTCGGCGAAAAACATTTTTTGTCGAAAAAGAGTTTCTTGAAATAAGTTTCTATAGACTTTACAAAAATTTAGGAACCAAATACACATTGTGGAAAACCATTTTCGAGAATAACAATAAAACAAACACTATAGCCCATGGTTAATGAGCAAAATGCCAAGCGAAAATCATAAAAGGACGATGAAACAGTGAGCGAAGCTAAATGTTAAAAGCGTGCCCGACAATAAATCTTCGAAACATTATTTAGTTTTTTATACAATTTCAGGAACTGGAACTGGTGCCGGAGTACAATGATAACTTCTCTCTGATGCGATGGATCATCGGCTGGGACAGAAAAATAGGCGAGTTTTTAATAAAAAAAAACAATTTTTTATTACCGGGAAACAAAAAGCTATTTTACTACAGGGAATAAGGTTTTCACGATTATAGTTATAAAGTAAAAAAAAGTAATAGAAGCAGCAGAAAAACTTGTATCAATTACGACGGAAAGAATCATTACCCAAAATTTATTCAGCTTACGTACATTGATTGCCACAGTCAACAAATTTTGATATTCATCACTGAAAACATATTATTCTTACTAGGGAAGGATCCCAGGGGTCATCCGGAGATTCCAGATGAGCTATACTTCATTCGATAGAAAATCATATCGGTATAATGGCAGGCACTTTCATTTTTGCTAAATGGCACGCATCGCCGAGAACGACGCAATTTTGTCTGTGCGAATCCGACCGCATATGCCACCTGCCACTACGAAAGTGGTCGGCGCGTATAGGGAAACAAGCGACGGGGTGGCGCAGCGGTTAAGCGCCTCGGCTGCCAAAATAAAGTTTCGGGGTTAGTATCCGCACTTTTTTATTCTGTTTGCTTTTTGTTTGCGTTTTTGTAGTCGAATGTTTGTAAATAAGTGCAACAAGCTTAACATACAATTCATTTGTTGCTTCATTGCTTCACATGTTTTTTGTGAACGTCCATAGTGTTAAATTCCATATTCAAATAAATTAAATGTTAAACTTGCTCCACAAATTGCAAACTAAAATAAAAAAAAGTGCGGATCCGAACCGCCAAACATTATTTTGGCAGCCGAGGCGCTTAACCGCTGCGCCACCCAGTTGCTTGTTAATATTTACGCGCCGACCACTTTTGCAGCGGCATGGGGCATGTGTTCGCACAGACAAAAATGCGTCGTTCTCGGCAATGCTTGCCATTTAGCAAAAATCAAAGTGCCTGCCATTATACCGATATAATTCTCTATCGAATGAAGTATAGCTCGTCTGGAATCTCCGGATGACCCCTGGGATCCTTCCCGAGTTAGACGGGACGGGTTGAATCTCAAATTAAAGCAGCAAAAAACAGTCTTTTGTAAAAAAAAAAAGAGACAAACATGTATTTTAAATTAAAAGTTTTGTAAGAAAATTACATCAGATATGTGTTTCAGTAATTTGTTAACCTTTTTATTTTTAGTGAGCTTTAGTGGGGCTACGAAACCTGTTCTTTTATCGAACTTACTAACTATTTAAGGTTTTTCATTTTTATATAAAAAGCGCGTGTTATGCATTTATTTTTGGCAATAGTTTTTTTTTTTAGAATATACATCTTTTCGAAAAGAACAGTATGGGATATTTAGAAATGATGATGACAACTGAAACATTTAAAAAATGTTAAAATGGCAGATATTTAGACGGTTACAAAACTGTATGAATGAATTATAGTGCGTTTTTAAAAAAGAGTCAAGGAAAAAGGGTTTTTCCTAAAGGACAGGTACATTTGGTCTTGCCGCGATTGCTTTGTTGTCTGCGCACTCCGTTTTTACAGTGCTCTTTCGCTTGTTAAGTTTATTTTCACTTCAATGTTTCAAATGTCCAATGGTTAAATAAGAGTGGATATCAGAGCCGCTGAAAAGTCAATGCGTTAGAAAAATTTTTTGTTAAAAGTTTCATTTCACAGGTTACAAATGCAATTAAGAATAAAGACTTTCTAAATAAAGAAAATCTTTTAGTTAAAACATAATTTTCAGAAGTGATTGTTCCAAAAATCTCATTTTCCCTGAGGGCAATTCACGCTTTGGGTCTCGACAAGATGGATCTCGACACGTTGGACAAAGTGACGGAGGCCTGTGACAATTGCAGCAAGCCTCTACAGTATCTTCCAGGTGAATTTTGAAAATTTCAACAATTTCAATTAAAATGTTAAAACAAAAGTGAGTGTATTTTTTTTTAAATTGAGTGTGTTTTTTATGTAAACAGAACAGATTCAATTAAGAAACCTTAAAAATTTTAGCAACATTTTTTCTCTTTTTTTTCTGTACAGAAAAATTAAGTAGAAAACGTTTTGTGGCTTATTTCTATTTTTGATTTGATAAAATTTGTGAAAGTTTTTAACTTATTTCAACGTTATCTTAATGCCATAGGAAATGTAATACCAGATACGCGAGTTCAAGGTGTGCGTTGGTAAGGTTTATTTATATTTCTTTTGCTTAACTATTGGATTTCCTTTAATTTTTCACTCAAATTCTCAACTTTTTTTTAGGTTCGAAAATCTATTTTCCCAGATCAATATTTTTTTTCAAATTTTCTGTAATCATGAAATGATTTAGTTTTTCATCATCTCACTGTTTTGTTATTGGGTTACAAACAACAAAGACTGATGTTAGCAATTGTCCGAACATACAAAAAATAAAGTCATTATAGGTGTTACCAAATCGCAATCCAGCCAAAAACAGCCTTAATACAGAATTCGTGCGATACGCAAGCAAAAAAAGCAAGCAAAAAGCGAAGACGCTTGGAAAAGCGGCTTTCCTCGCCGATTTCTCGTTGGCGACGGCTATATTAAAGGGGCAGCTTTTCATTTCATTTTCGATCGGCTGCGGTCGAAAATTATGCGAATTAACTATGCTAAATTGTCTCGCACCTTCCTAATTTTTGTCCAACTAGAATGAAAATTGGCTCATTTGCATCTCCTGTAAATGGCGGTCACGCAGGGCGTACTGTCCGTCTACAAATCTGTAGACGGAGACCCGTTTTTGACGACTTTGAAGCGTATTTTCTCGAAAACGGTAAATTTTCGACCCATAGTCATATATATTTTCATGATCAGGAAATTGTTCTCTCCTAATTGAACCAATGTTGTAAAACCCGCCTGCCTGTCCCTTTAAAGATATAATTACAAAACTAGATTTAAAAACAAACTGAATAAGTATTTAACCTAAAATCGTAATTTTCAGGTTCTCTGGTTGGAGTTGACAAAGAAGGAAACGTCGTTTCTCTTCAAATGATCGGAAAGTTGGATGCCGCTGGATTGCTACCATGCACCCGGAATTCCGATCTTTATCGCATGCGCATTACGGAAAGTGAAGGAGTTATGCAGATTATCAGGTGAATTTTTCTAAAAAAAATTATTTTCTTTTGCCTTTCGATATTGCAATTCGACCAACATTCTCGTTTTTCAATCGAAAAGTTGTTGAAACACACAGATCGATTTTTAAAATAAATCGTTTCTGACCTAAAGGAAGTGTTTGTCATTATAAAACATACATTTATTGATGTAACATTTCAAGTTTAAAAAAAAGAAACATGCCATAAAGAAGTTTTTCGAAATACAAGATTAAATTACCTCCTTAAATTAAAAGTTAAAAGTGAAACGTTTGGAAGTCACAAGAATTATTTGATTTTGAAAAAATATTCAAAATCATTTTCGGGTAATGATTTATAAAACAATTTATCGAAGGGGAAAAAATTGATCCACAGTTTAAAAAATAAAAACCCCAAAAATTGGTTTTACAACTCTTTTATGAACTATTAACATGAGCTCATATCATGCGATTATAGAATCAAAAAAAACCTCAAATTATTACTGAAATAATAGAATAAAAAACAACATGTTTTTCACTTGCTACCGTTCCTGAAGATCAACATTTTTTGAACTAATGAAAAGTATTCAAAACCCCACAAAACATTACAATGTGTTTTGAAAAAAATATTATGTTAGTTCTTCTGCTTTCAAGAAGAAAACTGTTCGCAAAAGTTTAAAAGTTGTAAAAAAGGTACGAAAATTGCAACAAGGCAGAATTTCAAAAATTTGTTGAGACAAGCCAATATATTTTTTTGGGGGCGACGAATCTTTCTTGTATTCAATTTCTCAGCTCAAAATGCGTTTTTGCCAAAAGCGATTAGCTTTTTTACAACCCCTTTTTTCCCTTTCTTGTTTCTCTTTCTGCAAACCGTCAAAACGTTGAAATAACAAAAAAAAGAAATTGAAGTTCTCAAAACCAACATTTTGACACCACAAGAAAACATTCCATCAAAAAGTCATACTTTCTAGGCCTAGATAAATCAGGCAAGCACCAGAATTTCATTTTGTTAGTATTTTATATATCTAGAGCGATTTTCCGCTTTAGTATTGGATACTAAAAACTGTTTTTCGCTGACAAAGAAAATTTCATCCAGAAATTTCAGTTACTTTTTAACTTTCAGAACAATGCTTGTAAGGTAAATTTAAATTAAATTTAAAATTGATCCATTTCCTAGATCAATTTTTAATCAAAAGTAGGTTATAATTTTTAAAGTGTAGTTTTTCTTCGTTCATGAGCACCGTTTTAATTTATAGTCTGAAAATCTCAGCGTTTACTATTTAAAGAAACATTCTACCAAACTTATTTAAATTTTTTTAAATAAAATTTTCAGGGCCATGGAAAAGAAAGCCGGTCGTCCCTTGGGAACCTCTGTTATTTTCGACCTCGACGGTCTGAGCACGTCTCAATTGGACATGGCTGCGATGAAAGTAATCACGGCAATGCTTCACCAGCTGCAAGAACTTTTTCCCGATGTCGTTCGCAAGATTTATATTATCAATGCTCCTTCTTTTATTCAGGTTGGTTTTTTTTATTGGCGTGGTCCGACGAATTATCGAATTTATTCGCAATTTGTAATAAACTAAAATTTTTGTGAAACACCAAAGAAACAACAAATTGGTGTTATAAAATAACACCAATTTTAGGCCAATAGTTTTCAATGCCTTTTCTTTCGTTTATAAAAAAAAATAAATATTAAAAAATGAAAAAGGTAGAAACGGTTAAATTTAGCAAGACTTTTTCAGCAAGACTGCCTGCTGAAACAATTAGCTTGAAACAGTGTTAGAAGGGAAAAACACATTGGTAAAAATGATAATGGTGAAAAATGACTATACGAAAGATAAATGAAAAAAAATAACTTTATGTATGAAAGACTATTTGAGAAAAAAAAACATAGTAAATCTGAATAGTTAACAAAAATATTAGGTTTTGAATTTTTATCAATGCATCATTTTCAAATCAGGGGGGTTTGTTTTTTTTTCGGAAGGGAGGCTTGCGAGATCAAGATTTACCACAAATTGTAATATGCGAAAATAGAATGAAACTCTGTACTGCAGGTATTTAGGAAAAAGACAGAACTTAATTTTGGGTCAACTATTCTCACATGAGTTTCATATAAAAAAGTTTTTGAAAATCATTTGACAATTTTAACGGGATAGATATTTGTCACTAAAATTTTGTCTCAAGAGAAAATTGTGAAAACAAAGATTTCAATCGGGAAAATTTACGTCAGTAACATTTTTCCGCAAGAAAAGTAAAACAAGTTACGATAATATTTGTGTAAAACACTTTTTCCTTGTGTGTCCAACCGATAATACAGTCTATTTCCAACGAAGAATCGACGACTTTTCCACTACCTTGATTTCCACCCTTATTTAACCACTGTCGGTTTGAAACATTGAAGTGAAAAGAAATTTAACAAACGAAAGAGCACTGTAAAAGAGAAGTGCGCAGACAATAAAGCAATCGCGGCGGGACCAAATGTACATGTCCTTTAGGAAAAACCCTTTTTCCTTGACTCTTTTTTGGAAACGCACTATACGGCTTTTTAGTAATTTCAAATAAATTCCTGTAGGTAGCCAAAGGGAAAGGGTAACGACAAATTCCGCTGGGAACAAACTAAACTACAATTTTTTGTTTGTATCAATACGAGAGAGATAGATTTAATGTTACAGTGAAGCTTGACTCGTAATGTGATTTTCATGAAACATTGGTGGCATGAATAAATGTAGTTGTCTAATAAAAAAAACGTTTCAAAACGAATTAAAACCAAATTTGATTTCTCCGATGTCGTTGGCAAGATATATTTTCAATACCTTTAAAAAAAAATTTTTTTTGGCCGCCGAATCAAAATCTTTGCAAATTGTAACAATTGTGATTTCTCTAAAACTCTGTACCGCATAAAATTAGAAATAAAACAACGGTGTACGTTATAATAAATTTTGTAATTAGAGTCAATGCCCATTTCTTAAGTGCGAAAGAAGCTAGAAGTCAAAATGCTCTAAGCAAATGACCAAAAAAATGTTTTCTCAAAAATATGGAAAAACGCCATCGCTGTTTTTTGATATGTTGTTAAGCTCGGTTTTCTACCTCATAATCATTTGTTTCTGCTCAATTATCCTCGACCTTGCACTTAGCATGATTAATTGAACAGTGCGCGCACGCGTTTTTGACACCCAAAAAGGACGCGGCTGACCCAATTTCGGCTGAAACATTGGATAGCGCACACCTCGAAAATTGCCTAAATGCACAAAAATCGGCTTTTCTTAAGAAAACCGAAGGAATATGGTACTAAAAATCAGCAAAAAGACTTATTTTGTAAGAAACAAATCTCATTGGGACAAGACTTCGTTAAAAGATCAAAAAACTAATTTTCATCCTTTGAAAAAGCCAAAATGTTTGTTTTTCGGTATAGTTTCACTGAAAATTCACGAAATTCGGACTACAAAGCATATAACAATTTTTGTTTGGGTTTTTCAAAGAAGTCCGAACAGAAAAGTAACTTTTTTGTGTATTTCTTTAGTCACAAACTGAATCAAAATTTTTTTTCCAATTTTTAACAAATTGAAATGTGTGTAAAACTCCGAACCGCATGAAAAATTTAGAAAATTTTTATTCATATCAACATTATTCAATTTTCTTTGGTTTACGTTTAAAACAAACTTTCTTTGTAAGTGTTTAGGTTGGATTTTTAAATTTTTGTTTGGCAAATGAAACGCTAAGAAGTTGCTTTCAAAAAAAAGAAAGGTATTACTTTAATTTAGAGATTTCAGCTACTTTATATATATCAAAAAAGAACCCGTTTAAAAAAACTGAAATAGTCTTTTCCTCAAATTTTAATCAAAAAACTAAGAAACATTGAAGCAACATAATTGCATTTCTTTTTCAGGTTCTGTGGGGAATGATCTCACCTTGCTTGGCTAAGCAAACTCAGCAAAAGGTTAAAATTCTAGGAAATGATTGGAAAGAAGTGCTGAAGGTTAGTATAACAAAATTCGCCAAAAATAATCAAATTTCAGGAGAATATTGGTGAAGACGTGCTTTTCGAGCACTGGGGAGGTACCCGAAAGGCCGAAACTGAATACGGAAATGTGAGGATGGGAGGGAAAATCCCGGCGGAGTTAAAGTGAATATTTTCGTACCCATTTTTTTTCTCTTAAATTCAATACTAATAATAATCAATAATAACTTTCCAACGTTTCGAAATTATACGTTTGTCGTTGAAAAACTGTGGCGAAAAATGAAATTTGCCAAAACAATTTTGCTGAAAATACTTTTCAATATAAATCGTTTTTAGTTGAATATTTTTTATCAATCTTATCGTTATCTAAATAAATAAATTTCGTTTATGATAAACACGTCCCAAAAAAGTCAGTTTGTGAAATTGTTCGCTTTTCCTTTTTATTTGGCTTTTTAGTTTTTGCTTTCACTAGAGAAAAACAGGCAAAATAAGTTGATTAAAGTTCTCCTTGCAAAAAATAGAATATACAACTCTCGCCTGAACTTTTTGAGCATTTGTTTTTCACAATTTTCCCTTTTCAAACAAATTTACGTATCTAGAACAAGAAAAATTGATGATCACAATTTAAAAGTTTTTTTAAAATGATTTCACTGAAAACATTTTATTATTTCACTGAAAGCTTATCGGGCATTCGTGACAATAACGACAAAAAAAGACAAACAAATATATGATAACGGTAGAACATTAAATTAATTTTCAGTTCATTTTTTTTCAAAGAATTTCATTTTAAACTTCTAGTTTCAGCTCAGCTTTCAATGTTTGTGGTTTCCAAAAACTACCAAATTAGCGATTCCTCAAATAAAATTTTACCGATTAGAGCTAGAAGTTTGTGTTATGTTTTTGTTTTAAAAATTGCCCAAGGACGCAAACATTAACTTAATTTTGGTGATATGTGTTTTAAAAGTTCAAGTTTTCGTAAATGTTCATGTTTTCTTTAAAAGTTTTCGTAGCCGTTTCATTTTTGATCTCTCTTGAATTAGCCAAATTTTGGCCCAAAACAATAACAACTTCCAGCGTTTCGCAAAACAAAAAAATGTTAGTTGTTGAAATACTTTTTGAAAATTTTTCCAAATTGTTGTTGATGAAATTACTTCTCAAAACAATTTTCCATTTAGTTTAATGTTTCTGATAAACTTTACGCACACGAAGAAGACCTAAATATCTGAAAAGTCTGTTTGTGAAATTGTTCGCTTTGTCTTTGTTTTGACTGTGTTTCCGTTGTCGAAAACAAGATTTTTGAATTCAGCATTGAAAAAGTTACTAAAAAATCGACAAAAATTTATTAGACATCTTGCAAAAAGAAAAAAAACCGGCTTTGATAAATTTGAACATTTGGTTTTTGGCAAAAATTTGTAAAACAACTTTTTAGGGGCTTTTGATTGGTGTCTCGAAATATGTTTAAAAGTTTCTTTCGGTTTTCGATTTTCTGAAGTTCGTAAATTTTTCAATAATTAAATCCGTCAGTGATAAAATGCTAATTTGAAGCTTTTTCAAGTTCGCAGCGGATGTCCTCAGATTTAAAAAAAAAATTACTAAGTAAAAACTTAGCATAACTTTTTTTTTAAATGATTGTCTCTTTCTTTTTTCTTCTGAATAAGTTAATCGGTAAAAAATAACGGAACTCAAGTTCAATTTTTTACAATTGGAACTATATTTTGATGTTTCCTTGTTGTTTACGTTGTTTCATGTACAATTGATCAACGGACAATTGTCAATTGGGTACAATCTGAAATATCGTAATTCGATTGAACATTGAATTGAGTTTCGAAATTCTTTTTTTTTTATAACTTCTTGAAAAATGCAATTTTCAGCTACGATCCAGTAAACGACATTCCTGCCGAAAAGCTAACTAAACTGACCATTTCTGCTCGTTCAACATCATTTGTTCCCGTTATTCTTCAAGGTTGGTTTTTATTTTTTTTATTATTTTTGTATAATTATTGTATATGTAAACTGCACGCGGAAAAGTGTTTATGAAACATTCATTAGTGTGAAGTTTAAATTTTACTATTGGAATTTTTTGAAAAACAAAATGGCTCGTATCACCTTTAACTTTGCTGTTACGTAATTCTCAACCGCAACATTGGTTAAAAACTGCTGTGAATTTTTCTTCCAACACGCTATTGAAATGTTAACACTAACATAAATATTAGTATGCTTTTAAACATTGGAATGTGTTTGAAGAAGTTTTAAAAAAATTCAATTTTAGATCACGTTCCCGGACGTAAACTCTACTGGTGGTGGCGTTTGGACTCCAACGATGTACACTTCTCCGTTTTGAGAGCGGCCGAAGGCCAAGAGAAGGTCGCAGAACATTCAGATGACTACATGTGTCATCCAAAGTTCAAACTACAGACGGAGTATGTGCCAGAGGACGGAGAGGTGCGTTTCTGAAAATGTTAAACAAAAAATTTTTTTTTAATGTTGTGAAATATGTTAGCGCACTCTGCAGTAAATTAACATAAACAAACTGAATTAATAAAATGTTTTTTTTGCTGAATAACTGAATCCGAAACTAACGAAATCTCTATCAGTTATCGCAGAATAAAACAAAAAATAAAAAAAGACGCGAGTCTTACCATTTTTGAATGCAGTTGAAAAATTTGAAAAAAACTTTCAGTGAGAAGTTAAATAAAACTGACATGTACTTTCTAAGTAACATTTTTCAAGCTTACTCTAAATTTATAAAATTGAACAAAACAACGCAAGATTTATAAAAATATGTTTAAAAAAACAAACTTTTTATTTGTCATGTTTTTTTTGGTCGATTTGAAAAATGTTTTATTCAGATATGAATGCAAATGTGAATTTGCATAACCAGCCCTGTATTAAAGAAAAAGTTTACAAAGCAGATATATTATTTTTTACTGAAACACACACCTGATGAAATTTGTTTCAGAAGAGGCAAAAAAGTAATTTTGTTACGTTTTTATTTATACGAAATTTCTGAAAATATCCACTCATTTTTGCGGGAAAAATGTTTGGTTAACAAATTTTTTGAGCTGGTTATAAAAACTTTAGTAAAGTTTACCTGTAGTAACTGGCATTTTTTACGCTTCTTCTAAAAAGGATTTTTCAACAAAGAAAAAATAAACTAACATTTTATTCACATTTCTTTTTTGTCGGTTTGTCAAATGTTTTTTCTAAAATAGCTTTTTAACACTGTAACTCGCTTTGTTAAAACTTTTTGTTGTTTTTTGTTGCTCTAATTCGAAAATTGATTTTGGTAGAAAATTCTTATTTACAAAGGCTGCGGGCGCAAAACTGGTTTATAAGAAAAACAAGTATTTTGGCCAGATTGTAATACATTATAAAACTGTCAAATTAAGACGCAAATTCTGTGAAACTCAAAATACATCAGGTCATAAAAATTCAAATTGTTTCCAGAAAGCCGAATTTTCATTTGGGATCTTATAGGCTATCTAAGAAAGGGTTTAAAAAAATAATAATAAATACACAATTATGTAGAAAATTGTGCAATTTTGATTCAGGATGTTTATAAAGGCTAGCAGTATTTATGAAACAATAAACCGCCTTCTTAAAACGTTTTGAAACATTTGACTGCAAAATGACAAAAAACGCCATAAAATACAAAAAACATTTCATAAGTTATACTTTTCTGTTTTACATGTGCTACAGACTAAAAAACCGTTTTCCTGGCAATCCTTACACTTTTTCATTATGAACACACAAATTTTTTGCTTTGACCTTAAAAATAAATTTTTTTTGTAACGTAATTATCTAACTTTTTTCAATTGATCGTTTTTAATTTGGTTCACGTTGAAGTGAGATTCAGACAAGCAGGTACAACATCGCTAGGTTGGGCTACAGTAACCCAAACTGACAAAAAACTTTTTTTTAAATAAAAATTGGATGCGCTTACGATAATTTTCCAATATTAGACAAACCCTTCTTTTAAAAAATTTTGCAATGTTTGTTTCGAATACGAAAAACTTTTATATTATGTAACGAGTAGTGTTTTTGTCAATTTATCGCCTTCTCTAAAAACACTTTGAAACATTTGACTTAAAATAATTTTATTTTTCAGATCCTCGCTGAAGAACCCGGTGTTTACAAGTTCGTTTTCGACAACACACACAGCAAGCTCCGCTCGAAGACCGTTCGTTTTTACATCGAAACGAGGAAGTGAAAAAGCCGGCCATAACAGCGATGTGAATACCTATTTATTGACTTTTTGTTAATCTACTGAGATTTGAAATATTAAATACATTTTTGTAGAAAAAGTGTTGTTTCAATTAATTCCGCTGTTACAGAGATGATTATTACCGAATTTGTAGAGTATTTCGGAATAGGATAATTGCAATTAGAGTATTTCGCAAAAGGATAATTGCTATTAGAGTATTTCGCAATAGGATAATTGCAATTAGAGTATTTCACAATAGGATAATTGCAATTATTTCGCAATAGGATAATGGCCATATGAAAGTTTCAATGTTAAAGGGGTCTGGGGGCGAAGCCCCCGGCCAGCGGGAGGGGCGCCGAAGGCGCCCCTCCCGCTGGTACAGAAATATTGCATCAAACTCATAAATTTTGGCTTTTTTAATGAAAGGTGTAATACCCCAAAAAAACCTCTTTTTAAACAGGTTTTTAAGGTTAAATTTTTTTGGAATGAGAAATCGAGGTAAGTCCAAAAGTTAATGTTTTTGGACACAGAATTTGCTACACTTTGCTTTTTTAATCAAAATTTGGACTACGTTGAAATTTTTACAGTACCATTTGGCACCTACCGTAACCTGGGTCAAAAAATTTTTGTCGATCCAAGCCATACAGCATAAAGTTTTAAGGCTATAGGAAGGTTGTACACAAAATTTCAGTCCAATCCAAGCACTTTGAAATTCTAAGACAGTGGCATACTCGAGTTTTAGAGAGATCTCTCAGTGAGTGTGTGAGTGTGTGAGTATGTCAAATTTGTTTTTCTATTTTTTAAGTACATTTAGCGAAACAAAAAAGGAACCATGTCTTGTTCAAAAACAATTTTTTGAGAAGGTATTTTCGACGTGGTCATAAAAAAAAAAGTTTAGTCAAAAGTTCAGTCGAAGGCTTGACTATCTATGTAAACCCTTATGTGTTGAATACAGTTTGGTTAAAAAGTGTTTTCTCATGCATTGTTGGTTATTTCAGTGAATCTCAGTAAATTTCAGTAAATATTGAACTGTTGGCTATTTCAGTAAATTTCTAAGCTTTCACTATTCTGCCCGCGGCGTCCTTGTTATCAGCTCAAACATTGTGGGAGTCTTGTCTCGTCTATTGATTTTTCGGCTTTGCGTCACTTTGAACATTCTGCTTTAAATAGATTAGCTCATTTTGTTAACATTTTTATGTTTCAAAACACTCATTAAAATCTTCTGCTTGCCAATATTTTCAATTTTGCTTCTCAGTTTCCTAGGTACATTATATTTTATTTCAAAGTTTTATTACCAAAATAAAAAGAGGAACAGGGAACCAACTTTGACCATTTCCTCCCGATAAGGAATTTTACTATTCATCAATCAAATTTTTCTTAAGCAAAAACTTTTTTAGAGAAATTTCGTAGAATATTTGATTTGTATTTCATGTTTAAATTTATTGTATGGAAGAATAATAAACAAACCATTAATCGCAAATTTCCCAAAACATTTTTTTTAACTTATCTAAGTAAATTGCAAAAATACGGAAATACGAAAATACAAAATCAATCGTTCAAGAAATAAAAAAGAAAACAAAAAAGGAAAAAAAAAGAAAAACTAGTAGAACCTTCTCCTCATGTTTCTATTGCAACAATCCGTACGTAAAACTGATTTCAAGGAAAAATTCTTGTTGTTCAGCGTTTCGCAAAAAATATATGGCTTTTGTGAAAAAGGAAAAAAAAAACACAGCTATAAAATATTATTTTGGAAAGGCGTTTATATACAATGTTGTCTTGTGAGTTTCTTATGTATATTTTATTTTCATCGTACATCTAAAGGTACTTTTTTTTAGAAAATAGAATTTCAGAATGGAATGTCTCATTTGTCTTTCGCCGACAGCTGGTTTTCACTACCAAGCCACTTGCTGTAGGGCTTGTGCAGCTTTTTTCAGACGCACCGTGATGAAAAATCTTCGGTACAAGTGTGGAAAGAGAAAGAGTTGTGATATAACTTACAGTATGAATTTTTTTAACATAAATGTAAAATAGGTTCTTTTAGAAAATCGATTTTCATGTCGCTACTGCAGGATGAAAAAATGCGTTGCTTTGGGAATGATCGTTAGTGGTGAGTCTCATGAAAATTTTGTTTTTTTTCACTCAAAGGTGAGAAAAATTTCAATTTGATCGAACTTACGGTGAGAAAAAACAGAAAACTGTATTTGGCTGTTTAAGACGTTGTCATGAAAAATGTAGAGCTGTCTTAACAAAAAGTTTTGTTTCGGCTGAAATTTGGCATGAATGCATTTGACTTGAAACTTTAAATTCTAAATTATGGATCGATAACAATTTTTCACCGGGTTACGGTAGACATTCAATACGTACTACTAAAAGTTCCCAAAATTTAATTTTTTAACATATTTTTTATGGCGTTGAGTGTCATGAAAAATGTTGTCAGCCGATTTTGTCTTGGGATGAATTTTACGGACACACCATTAAAAACACTTAAAATTAACATTCATTTTATCAGAAATTGTCATATTTTTCATTTATTCATAGAGCTGTTTCAATCTTGTAATACAACGAGAATTTTTTTTCATAACATTAGTGCTGCAGTTGAATCTGAAGAAGTATGTTTTTTCTAAAAACTTTTTTATCGCTGATTTTGAGAACAAAAAAGCACTTTCATGTTTTAGATTTGCGAAATGTTTGTTTTGAAAAAAATTTGGCAATCTTTTTTTAAATAAGTCACTTGAATGTTTTTGGTCATTTTCATTTTTTTTTCGTTTTGTACTGTAAATCTCAAGTTGTTCTTCTTTTTAAAAAAAAAAAATAAATAAAAAAATTGGAAGACTGGAAGCCAAAATAGCAAGGCTTTTTTTTCTAATTTGATTTATCTTTTAATTTCGATTTAAGAATTAATTTAATAGAAATTCTCATAAAATTGTGTAAAAATTCCTATTATTATAAAACTAAAAAAATACAATTAAATTTATACTGGGAATGTTTCGAATTGTTTGAAAAATTTCTAGTTAAATATTATTTTCGCGCGCTTGAATGTTTTTGTTCAATTTGAAGTCAATGTGAAAATGGGGTGGCTAGTGGATACTCATTACTGTTAAATAAAAAAGTATTTAAAGTGCTAATCTTTTTTTTTTATTTTTGATTTTTACAAACCAAACTATATTTGTACTATAAGGTTTTTTCTCATTCTAATTTTGATTTATCTATAATTTTATAAATTGTTAATAAATATTTCATAAAATAGTGTAAAATTTCTTATTTCTTTTAAAAGTAGCAATTTTACTTTTTTGGAGACGGTTGACGGAAATATATAATAAAATAATGTTTTTGCACACTTAAATGTTTTTTGCTAAATTTGAAGTTAATGTGAAAAGCACGCTGGAACTCTGAACTCGATAAATAAAAAAAATATTTAAAACAGTATTCTTTTTCTAAATTTGTTTTTTTTTATGTACATAAACCAAAAAAATTGTATAGCAAGGTTTTTTTCATATTCGATTTATTTTCTAATTTTGATTTATGAATTATTTTATAAATTCGAATATAATTTTATTTAAAATTGTGCAAAATTTCTTTTTTCTTTTAAAACTTAAAACTAAACTGTGAATTTTGGATGACGATTGATAAATTTATAGTCAAAAAATATTTTCGCCCACTTAAATGTTTTTGTTCAATTTGAAGTCAATGTGAAAATGGGGTGCTTAGTGAATACTCCTCAAGCTAAATAAAAATGTATTTAAAATTCTACTTAAAAAAATTTTTAATAAAATTTTGATTTTTATAAACCAAAATAAAATTGTAGTATAAGGTTTTTTTCTAATTCGATTTATATTCCAATTTCGATTTATGAATTCTTTTATAAAGTTCGAAGATAACTTCTTATTTTTTGTAAAATTAACAATTTTACTGTTTTGGAGACGGTTGAAAAATCATTAGTCAAATAATATTTTAATGTACTTTGATGTTTTTGCTCAATTTGAAGCCAATGGGAAAATGGTGTTGCACGTTGGTACACTAAAAGCGATGAATAAAAAAATAGGTATATCCGTCGCCAATGCTACTTCGCCCAATGTCGCTCTTAGCTGTGTGCAAATGACACCAGACGCGTATTTGCGTACAAAAATCCTGTGTTTTAGGATACGTACGCAATACTGCGTCAGGGTTACATTTGCAAATCGGCCAAGAAGTAAAATTGGCGAAGACTATAAAATATTATTCTTTTTCTAAAGTTTTTATAAACCAAAAAAAGTTTTCTGCAAATTTTTTCATTTTAATATTTCAGATGAACCTTCAACTTGCTTCGAATTCAGCGTTACTGTACCGAAAGAAGTAAAATATTTTCTTTTCTTTTTTTATCCGATTGTAACACTTATAAAACAATGAAATATATATTTTACTAAAATGAAATATTCAGGTGTGTCAACCAGAAATAGAATTTATCGAAGATCCCGACGACCTCTACACTCCTCATAACATTTTTGGCAACTATTCCAAGTTTTTCAATATTCTTCAAGAAAGAATCGACCAAGTTCTAAACAAGGTGAAAATTTCGAAAATTGGCTGAATTTAAATTTTTTCAGACCTTTAAAAAACCCGATATCCCTTTTGACCTGTCAATGTGTCAACAGATATCGATTGCTTATGCTAATTACCAAAGAATGTGGCCAAATTGTAAAAAAGAAAAGGTTTTTTTTTCTTTGTAAAAATGTTTTTTAAAAAATAATTCAGCTTACATTTAAAAACATTATCAACATGCCTTTGATGATCTGTGAATTTTTCCGATCTTTGGAATATTCCGCGGAATTTTGCATATTAATAAAGGAATTTGCGGACCTACCGATTGACCAAAAAGTGGGTTCATAAACTAATTTTAAGTTTAAAGTTTTTATAATTCAGGGACTGGTGTATAAACATTTCGTTGATCGATTTATGCAAATTTTCTGTATTTTCACATCGATCGATTGTTTTGGCAACGACGTGGATGATTCAAGGGTGGTCGGGGTCACAGGGGAGGTCTTTGATTTTCTGGATTGTGATTTCGAATCGACTGAAATGGAGAATGTTTCACCGGAGAAGCTGCAAGAGTGAGTTTTTTAAAGGAAAAAAAACTTATTGCGCTTCAACCTCCATTTATTGTATAATTGGTTTTTTGTTGCTTTTTTTAAGTGAGAAAAAGTTGTCCACATGGGATTTTTTGAGAACTGATTTTTGATTGAAACGTTAAAATTTATCTAAAGAAATTTTGGGTTTTTCAGAATTGTTTAATTTTCGAATTCAAATGTTTCATTTTATTCATTATTCACTTTTGACTTTTTATCTAGACCAAAATCTTACAAGAAATCGATTGCGCTAGCTCACGATTCTCGCCTCGTAAGGATAAAACCAGGGTAGCCAAAAAAACCTTTTTTTTTTTGAAACAGTTTTCAATCTTTTTCACACGTTTTAAATGAAAAACTTGTATTTTGACCTGAAAAGCTACTTTTATAGTGAAATTATGAACAAAATGAGGCTACCCGCATTTCGATTGCACCACTTTGTAAGGAGTTATGACATGTCGGGTCATCGTTCCATTATTTCGCTGTGAAATTTAAAAATCCGAAACCCAAGTGGTATTTGTACTAAATGGGTACTAGGTAGTTCCCATTTAAGGTTTTAGCCCAATCGAAGGCGAAAAAATTCATTCTGAACATCAGGTCGGCCAAATGCTCGAACTTTTCGAGAAAAAGTGTCTTAAAGGCGACCCTTCCGGGCGCGATTGTCATTGAAATTTGAAAACAAATTAAGTTTTCGATACTGAACTGTTGGTGAATTCCTTGAAGACAATATTCGAAAAGCAATAAATGTTTTATAGCTTACATGTAAAACATGGAAACTTTCGAAACAAGTTTCGTTTTTTTTTTAATAAAAATAAGTTTTTTCAAGTAAAAGAAAAATCAAAGTTGAACTTTCATGGACAAGCAAAGATAGCCAAAGAAAATGTTTTTCATTGGATTTAACAAGGAAAGTAATCGATAATAAATGGTTTTTGTGTTATTCTTTAAAATTTTAATGGTTTTTCTAGCTTTTTTTTTCTGAACAAAAAGCCAGATCAAAGAAATTATTATTGGTCTCTCATTATTAATATGCATTAATTTTAAAAACTTAAAAATGAGGGGTACTTTTACGGAAACATTTTTCTCAAAGTAGATGAAAATAACACCTGGCTTGAAAATTTTCTGAGCATTAAAACCGATACAATTCGAAAAAATTTGGAAAGTCGTATTGAAACAAGGTTTTGTTTACAAAAAAAGTACACGTATATAGTTATGAAATTGTCATTTTAATTTTACGCTTCTTGTCTTGGTTTCCTGAAACAGTCGACTGTCTTTCAGGCCATAAACAATTAAATTCGCAGATTTTGTTAGACAAAAATGCAAAACTTTCCTAAAACGGAACAAATTACAACTTTTGGCATTAATTTCTGTGCGAGTGGCGCATTTGTTATAAACAATTTCAACTATGTACCCTCCGGGGCGCTAGTGCGGGTGAAATTTGAAAACAAGTGTTTGTTTTCAAAATTGAACTGATGGTGCATAAATTATGTTACGCGAAACGTTGGGTAAATGATAACAGACGTTTTGTTGACAAATGACACATTGAAATTAAAGAATTGTTGTTGGATTTTATTTTTACAAATGTTTTTTTGAACTTCTTGCAAAAAACGTTTTAAAAAGAACATAGATTAAAATTGATACAATTCTCGAGTAAATTTAAAATCAAGATTACGTCTCAACCGTCTTGTGATTTTGGCAAATTCACTTTTTCTAATTTGTTTGGTTAATGATTTTCTACATTCAAACATTTTTCTAAGTGACTTATCAGTTTTTAATGAAAATTTTATTAAAAAGCAAATAGAACCAAGGAAAAAACTGTTTTATATATTAAAAAACCTTTGATAATTTTATATATTTTGATATATTCCATTAAATTTAAATTTGCGCAAATTTCGTATCTTTAAATGATTTTGAAGTGACTTTTTAACACATTTTCAATTTTTAAAAATTATTTGTACCGTCCTTCCTATTTCACTGCTTGGTTTTTTATAAAGGTTGATTTTAAATTTTGAAATTCTAGCCTTAGATTTCACTTACAACAGAATTCTCTCCGAGCCTCCGAGGTTTTGGGAATGTTTCTAATGTCATTTTTTTTCTAAAGATTCTTCTTACAATATTAAAAAAAACATGAAAACAGAGCATAACTATAACGATCTAATTTTATTGATTACATATTTTTTCTACAGCTATGAAGTTGAAAAAAACATCGTAACATTAAAATAGCGTCTTTTATTTCGGTTTGTCGCCGCTCTTTTCCCTTTCCCCAATTAGGTTCAGGTTAACTCTTTCCTCTTGCGAGGGCGTCTGGGCTCGCCCAAACCTCCTATACTCCGGAGTTGCCACGCGGTTGGGGGTACAGCCTTGAAGCGTCGATGGAACCCCACCAGACAAGAGTCGAGCAGTGAGATGCCCCACGCTCAATCAAAGAACAGAACAACGAGTGTGAGATACCAGGTTTATCTCAATAGGCACAACACAGCAAAGGGATCTCGGATCGTGCAGGACCACATACGGAGAGGATGCAAGGGCTCTGACGATGCGCGGGCAGCTGGGTCGGCTGGACGGGCGTCGGCAGGATTACCTCCGGCACTTCGCGCAGAGCAGGCACGGCTCGAGGCCCTGGAAACATCATGATTACTCTAAATACACAACTGGTAGTGAAGGTACAGAAACGATAGTACCGGACATTACTCACCTAGTCCTACATCACTTGGGGAGGTTGTCCCATTCCCAGAAGTCCCTAGGTACAGGTCACATTCCTAATACGGTCGGGGGAGGAGAAGCTATGAAGGGACGAGTCCCCGTAGGCATAATCTTAGCCTGAGGGGATCCCGGTTTCCAGCCTGGTCTCAGTCCGTCTCACAAACGCCTTCTGCGGCGAGTGTGGGACTGAGATGCGGATCATAACGCTTCCCTTCCTTTCTTCAGGAGGGAAACGTACTCACGCCAGTCGCTTGCGCAACGGGCGTGAGGATCCTAGTCTATGGCCGCCGCATGCGCGCGGACAGCCGTTCATTTTTCTAATGACTAATCGTATTTTTATTATTTTTTCCATTGTCCAGCAAAATGTTTTAATCTTGGAGGATATTTTTTTAAAGATTTTTCCACCTATTTTATTCCTTTGAACTTTAAAAAACCATATTCGCGTAAAATTTTGTATTCAGATCTCTGAATGATTATTAAATGATTACAGCGATATGAGGGCAATTATCGATATATTTTTCAAATTTTTTTTAATATTTCGAAATTTTTATCAGGCCTTACAATTCAATGATATTGAAATATCAATTTCAAGCGAAAAAGTTCACTAAAAATAGAATTCTCTCCGAGACTACGTAAATGTTGGTTTTTGGGAATGTTTTAAAATTCATATAACATTATTTTTGAAAAAAAAACAACTTGAAGAAAGAGCAATTTCATTGCCACGAGGTAACTTTATTGATTGCAACTTTTCTACATCAAAAAATGTCAAAAACAAAACAGTTGTTACATCAAAAAAGTGATTTCCAATTCGGCCATCCCGTTTTTAGCTGAACTAATGTTAAAAGTTTCAATAAATTCTTATTAGTAATGAAAAATTTACTCGCACAGTAGAGATCGGAAAGCCTTACCTTTTAGATTCTTCCTGGGAACCGAAAAAGTCGCCCATCGTCTTTTCTGCCAGCCTTTAAAACGCCTCAATGCCGATAATTTCGAAAGATCGTACTTGGTCGCGTGTTGCATGTGGTTTCTTGAAGGTTTTTCAATTCATTTCAAAACAAAATCTGCCATTTTCAGGAGTAGACGCCCTCAGCCCTGAAACAATTGAAAAATCAGAAAGACTTCAAGAATCTCTCTCAGATGAATTATACTTTTACTACAAACACAACAAGAAAATTACAAACTACGCGTCGAGGATTTACAGAATACAAAATATTGTAAGAGCTCTGGATGTAAGAAATTTTGATTAAAATGACTACTTTTTCTTTTCAGCGAATAGCCGAGATGAGACAGCAGGACACACAAATGTCGAAGACTTTCGAATTATTCAAAGTGAATTATGATTGTTAAGAATGTTTTTTATATAAAAATTATATATTTGATAATAAGGTTTGTAGGAAAAGAAGCACGAACGACTTGGTGACCCTTTAGAAACACTTCAAAAATGAACTGAAACATTGACGCGAACAGATAAGATTAAAAAATCGGAAGAATTTGTTGCAAAAAAATAAATACAAAAATTTGTTGTTTCTCAAAAACAACACGTCTGACAGGAGTCGGTAAAAGTCGGTAAAATTTTAGCAATTGACTTAATCGAATAAAAATACATGTCATACTTTCGAATAGAAAAATAGAAGAACAAATTTTTCTTCAAACAACTTTTACTGTATTTCTAATAAGCCTCAGTGAATAAAAGAGTGTGTGTGTGCGTGTGTGTGTGTGTGTGTGTGTGTGAGTGTGAGTGTGAGTGTGAGTGGCCTCATAGTCCGGCATGTAGGTTCTTTGGTTTTGTGTAAACTACGATTTTGCTGGCTTCTCGTTGAACAATCTTCAGTACCTGAATTATTGTTTGAAGCTTCGCGTCGAAGTTTTTTCCTGGATCGAGCAGTCGAACGAAACGGTTCAAGGGATGTCTCGGAGCCACGTAGACACCGAACCCAAGCTTGTAGTCCGTATAAAAGTAGTGGGTAATATTTGTTTCGAATATAATTGTTTCCAAAAAAGGTATATTGAATTGGCGTTTTCAATGTTGGAATACAACTCACTTTTAGTTTCTGAAAAATGTGTACATAAAACATTTGAATAAAAGTTTTATTGCTTTTCTTTGTTTTATTACCATTTTTTAACCGGTTTTTTACACACAATAATGAGATGAGTAATAAATGACTAGTAAGTAGTAGGCCGTAAATGGGAAAAATATGTACAAAACTGGGTAAAAAAAATACAATAACAATTATTTTTTCGGTATTTCGTATTCGCGGAAAGTTATGGTACCAGCAACAAAATACGTTACCTTGAGGCATAATGTGAAGGTTTTTTGCTCTTTTGTACAAAGAACATCCCACTCATAGCGATCTTCTGCAGGGGTGGGTCCGCGGATTGTGTTACAGTGGAAATCAAATTTCATAATGTAGATAAAACGTTCGAGGGAGAAATCTCGCATTTGGCTAATTACGTATTGTTTGGGCTCAAATTTGTGGGCGCCCCACTTCCAGGACTGAAAAAGCAGGGTTTGATAGGGAATACTATGGTGAAACACGTGAAAGGGTACTTAAAGGGACCAACCATGATTATGTCTTTGACCCCTTCTGCTGTGATGATCATTCCATTTACTACTGTGTATTTTCCAGAAGTGAAGGAGAAGATGTCTTTTGCTGGGAGGCGGAAAGCATTTAGGATGTGTAACTGAAACATTTTCTATGCGATTGAGAGAGTAAAATCCGACAGAGACAGAGAGAGACAGAGCGAGAGACAGAGAAGAGACAAAGACAGAAAGAGAGACAGAGAGAGAGAGAGACTGAGAGAGAGAGAGAGACAGAGAGAGAGAGACAGAGAAACTTACAGCTGGAATGTGCCCAAATTTTCTTTCAACGGCGTGTGCTACCATTTCAGAAATGTCAATAATCAGACAACGCGGTTTGTATATCTAAAGTAATTATATAAAATAGGAATGATAACCACTACCTCTAAAATTTCCTTTGCAAATCCTGAAATTTCCTTGGGTCCAGAAAATCTAATGTCATCTGTTCTTCGAACAGCCAACAATAGAATATCCCTCTGCAGTTTTGTGACGGTGCCCTGATTTTTAAACAAATGTATTTTTATTATTGACTCACTGTTAGAATGACGGAGTTTGTCACATAAAATGCTTGTTCTGGCACGGCTAGCGATAATGGTTTACCCTTAATTTTTACGCGGTTATCCTAAACAAGGTTAGACTGTCTACATAAGAACATCTTAAAAAGGATTTAATAAGTATTTTTGGAGACTACCTCGATCCCCAGAACATTAGTTCTAAAAGGAAACCTCATCTTAGAAAAAGCGTTGATTAAAGAAAAGGTGTGGGAAAAGTTGGAGCACTCCTGGAACATCGCGAAGTGATTGTAGGTGAACTGAAACATGAAAATTACGTTAACGCACACGCAAAAAATAGGCCTTATAGTCTTACCTTCGCAAATATGTTATCCTGGATGGGATTCGGAAGTGCTTCGAACTGAAAAATAAATTGGAGGTGATTTAATGATTTATCATCGTCGCAGTATATGTACTTATTAACGCAAAACTTGTCTTACCCTTAGTCCCTCATCGGTCAGCTTCATCCTTTTCACGAGGGGCTTTTGCAGGACAGTCATTGTGATTGAGAGAGAGAATGAGAAAGAGAGCCAGACAGAGAGATAGAGAGAGTCAGAAAGTTAGAGTCAGAGAGGCAGAAAGGCAGAGAGACAGATAGTCAGAGAACCAGAGAGTCAGAGAATCAGAGAGTCAGAAAATCAGAGAGGGAAGTCAGCAAAACAGAGAGACAAGGCGAAAGAGAGACAGAGTGATAGAGAGATAGACAGAAAGAAAAATGACAGAAAGAGAAGAAGAAACAGAGGCGAGGCGCAAAGAGAGACAGAGGTGAAGGCGAAGACAGAGAAAGAGACAGAGATACAGAGACAGAGATACAGGAAGATAGAGAGATAGAGAGACAGAGAGTCAGAAAGTAAGAGAGTCAGAGCGAGAGAGACAAAGACCGAAACAGAGACCGAAACGGAGACAGAAAGACAGAGTGAGAGATAAAGAGAAAGAGAGAGAGAGATAAAAAAGGTGAGAGAGAGAGAGAGACGGAGAGGTCACTGACAAAACCGACAAAAAGACAATTTGCTGTAAATTTTGGATCTGAAAAAAGGAAATTATCATTGTTGGTCAAAGTATGGAATAAATTTTTGTTGAAGTTTAAGAATGCCAAACACAAAGTTTTACAGCGCAGGCAATATTGTAAAAGAATAGACTAAACTCACCGGTGTTGATTTGTAAGAAGGAAAAGGATCAATGTAGCAGGATAAAATTACCTGGAAAAAAATATAAAAATAATGTAAATCAAAATAAAGAAAATTCAGTGGCAGGGTATGTTTTTCAAAGTGGGGGATCCAAAATTTGAGGTCAATTTAAAAGAAATGAACAGCAACTATAAATTGGAAATTTTCAGGAATTTTCCCACAGTTATCGATTTTTCAAACAAAAATTACGGGAAAAAAATGGGAACGGATGGTGTAATTAGGCATGACAGTTTCGACAATGAAATAGCTTTTTGCCTGGCGACTAGGAAAAAAAATCGCTTTATTTCTTTGCTTTCGCTTTATTATTGGACAAAGCATATACCGGTTAAACAACAGGCTATTTTACTGAATAAAGCACCCCGTTTTCGATTTTTTTTAAGAATTTGAAAAATTTCAAACTGCTTTCAAAAATGAATTTCAATCGGTACCGCCAATTTTTGGAGGATTTTAGACGCGATTATCAAAATTCATGGCTGGCTGGATGCAATTGCGCACGTGGTGTAGAGGTCATTTAATCGGATTCCCGTTTAATGATATTCTTGGGTTTGTTTTTAAGCAAATAAGGACAAAAACGGTTTTCTTGAAAAATGGAGCAAAGTTGGCAGATAGACAAAACAGGGTATCTGAAAATCTTGATTGTGGCCCGAATTTTGCTAAAATACATATTTTACCAATAAAAAAATAATTTTGAGATTTACGAGATAGTGTTGTTTTTTTCGATCTAAATTACATATTTTTATAGTATGAGCTTGAAAAAAAATTAATAGAATGAAAATATCCGAATTTTTACCGTTTTATGTTGCTGCAGTTCTCCGGATTTTGCAAACATGTGTGGGGGGGGGGGGTTTCCAGAACTTTCTGCACATTTTATGCAATAAAAACGATCTGCACGATATCAAAAATTGTACATATATTGGTACACTTCAAAACATCACTAGAGACTAAGTATTTCGAAAAATTTAATTTTTCATCGAGTTGTAATGAACAAATTGTTTATTTAAAGACCAACGTTTTTTTTTAAAATAATTATATAAGAACCTTTCACCCCAATACAAAGCAATTTGAATCATTTCAAGTTTTATGGCTTAAAGGGACAGTCAGGCGGGTTTCATCAGCTCAATTAGGAGAGAAAAATTCGCTGATCATGAAAATGTATATGACTATGGGTCGAAAATTTACCGTTTTCGAGAAAATACGCTTCAAAGTCGTGAAAAACGGGTCTCCGTCTACAGATTTGTACACGGGCAGTACGCCCTGCGTGTCCTGCTTTTACAAGACATGCTAATGAACCGAATTTCATTCTAATTGGATGAGATAGCTCTAGAAAAGAAGAGGGTGCGAGACAATTTAGCATTTTTGATTCGCATAATTTCCGATCGTATACGATCAAAAATGAAATGAAAACCCTCCTTACTTTCCCTTTAAAGTTACCACATATAATGCCGTGAAATTAACTAGTATTAAAACATGCAAACTATTTAAGTAATTTATAGTTTTCTGTGAATGTCATTAAAATTGTTCAAAATAGAACTTTATTAAAAAATAATAACAAAAAAGTTTAACAATTGTATGTATCGCAGAAGACCCATTAATAACAACGTGAGCAGCATTCAAAATTCACAAAAATGTCGAATTAATCTGTTCGTAATACAATAACCCCTGTGTGAAAACATGCTATCCTCAAAGTCTTAATAGTGTCCAAAACTGGTTCTGATTGGACAAGCCAAACATTATCTGAAACGTATCGAAAATTGGTTTCTTGCATCATTGCCTCGATAAAGAGATCCAGTTGGAAGTGCATAATCTCTGCCAAAACTATCGTTTTAGTGACGAATTTGACGTGATTTTTCCGCCAAAGCTGAAAATTTTGCTTTAGAGTTAGAATTTTTCATTTCATACCTCAATTTGGTCAATTATTTCCTTAGTTGTAAACGATACTCCATTTATCACTGTTGCTCTACCAGCTGTGATTGTAAAAATTTGTGCAGCGGAGAAGGAGTAGGCGTTTAGGATGTGCAGCTGAAAAAATAGTGAGTGTGTGAGTGTGTGAGTGTGTGAGTGTGTGAGTGTGTGAGTGTGTGAGTGTGTGAGTGTGTGAGTGTGTGAGTGTGTGAGTGTGTGAGTGTGTGAGTGTGTGAGTGTGTGAGTGTGTGAGTGTGTGAGTGTGTGAGTGTGTGAGTGTGTGAGTGTGTGAGTGTGTGAGTGTGTGAGTGTGTGAGTGTGTGAGTGTGTGAGTGTGTGAGTGTGTGAGTGTGTGAGTGTGTGAGTGTGTGAGTGTGTGAGTGTGTGAGTGTGTGAGTATGTGAATGTGTGAGTGTGTGAGTGTGTGAGCGTGTGAGTGTGTGAGTGTGTAAGTGTGTGAGTGTGTGTGTGTGAGTGTGTGAGTTTGTGAGTGTGTGAGTCTGAGAAGTTAAAAACGCACATCTTCCATATGCGCATAATTGTGAACAGCTCCCGGTTCCATTTGACTCACATCCAGAACAACTGTTTTCGGTTTGAAAGTCTAAATAAAATATTACAATTTTTTTCAAACCAAAAAAACCTTCAAAATGAATTCCTCATTGCTCCCCTTATCTATCGCTTCCGTCCTCAAAAAGCGCACATCCCCTACGTTAGCTACCGATAGTTTTATAAACGTCAATTGATCCTTGTTGACAGGGCCCTAAAACAAAAATATAAGTCAGTGGAGATGTTTTACAGTTATAGCTATCGCCAAACGAGCATCCTGCCCAAAACGGCTTTAATGCAGCAGCCGTGATAGTCAGGCGGAAATAGTGTGCGAGCCCCGCTGACGCAGAGAAAAAGCGGCTTTTAGTAGCCGATGCTCGTTTGGCGGCAGCTATATTAGGTAAAAAACTCATCTAACTTAAAAAACGAATATGGAAGGTAACTTACCGCAACAGAAACAGTTGTCGCTCTAAACAAGACTTTACGTTTTTCCTTCAACTTAAAAGCGGACTTCCATATTTTGTCCTTGGCATGTTTTTTGAAACAAACGTGGTCTTCCTAAAAAAAATATACATTTTCAAACCAATCTCAAAACAAACCTCAATTTTTAGATTTTCAGCCGAAAGAGGATAGAGCAATGGGTGCCTTGAACACATCAGGTGAGAAAATGAACAGCATTCTTCAAAAATACCTGCTAGCTCGTAAGTAAACTGAAATTTGCGAAAATAATTGAAAAATGAAAACAACACATACCTTTTCCATGATAGCGCTCTGAATTTGGTAGGGCAAGTGGGCAAAGTCGACAACAACTCGAGAACGAAGATAGTAGCTCATTTTTGTTGGTCTTAAGAAACCTTTGCACCGGTTTAAGGGCCAACAAACGGTTGTTATGATTCGACATTTACCCAACGTAAACGCGTAATTTTAGTAAACGCCAACACCCCCGCTTTCACAATAGCGTCAGTTAATTAGGTCACAGTAAGGTCGCAGTAAGGTAACTAGGTCGCTAGATGTCAACCGATTTGTGCCGAATTCAGCCGCTAGTTTATCAATTGACCAGTTGAACGTAAATTATATAACTAAACCGTAACATATGCATAAATTTGCATAACGTTATAATTTTGTAATTACAACCCGGGAAAAGGCCATTCAGAGCGGCCGAAGGCCGAGAATCGATGTGGCCTTCGGTCGTACCGATTCGCGGCCTTTGGCCGCTCAGTTTTGCGGCCTGTGGCCGCATAGAATCGCGCCCTTTAGACACGACTTTCCAATTATTAGAGAGAGATTTGGAAGTCATGGGAGGGCTTCACGAGTGATATAAAAAACCTTAGATTGGCCAGATTCAGCTGTGGAAACCTAATATAGTCTATTTCCAATAAATGTTTGGCAACAAATGGTTTTCAGACTGGTAATATCCATTCAAAGGAGGGCACGCGCTCTTACCTGGCTGACGGCCTGCGGTCGTACCTATGCGTGACCTTTGGCCGCTCAGTTAGGCGGCCTACGGCCACTCATTCCTCTGTCGACGGCTCGGAAAATGGCGTAGAGAATGTTTAATAACTGTTGACTCCTCTCTAAACAGAAAACCCTGCAAACAGAAAAAAATAGTTTTTGTGTAGTTTTCTCAAACCAAATTGGTAATTTTCTTCTTTTTCGTTTGAATACCGCCTGTCTGTTCGAAAAGAAAACTTTTTAGTTTACGCACAACACTCCAATGTGTCGGATTAAGAAAGCTTTCTGCGACAATGTGCGAAAAAAATATTCCATTTGGTTTGCGATTTCGTGCGCCTGAATTTGTGCTTTCAACAATTGAAATTGGTTCTAAGAATACTAACAATCAAACAAGTAATCGACTTTCAATTATATTCTTTTTGTAAATAACGGCTGCGAACATTTGAAGGACTGAGTGACCTGGTGCCGCCGCGGCAGCTAATTACCGGCCCTGGCATTTAGCCCGCACTCCTATTGCCTCTTTACGTCCGCAAAGGTGCCGGGATCGGTGTACGTTCTTTACGTTCTTTCGTTTGTTTCCTACTGTTTTTAAAACAATTGTGTTGTTATGGTTCCCGTCGGTTGGAAACAGACTAAAGCAATAAGTGAATCTTGACTTATTTTTAAAACGAGGTTTGCCTCACTGATCAAATAAATCGGTCACCGGAAATTTTTAGCATTACGCTGGAACATGTGCATAAACTTGCCCGATTTCAGATTTGTAGACTTTTTTTTTTTAAAAAAATTGTTCGTTCGTTTTCAGCAGGGTTGGTCATCAGGCCGCTCAGGCCGGCCTGTTAGTTGGAAATGCAGGCCCAGGCCGCGGCCTGGCCTGCCCCCTCCAGGCCAGGCCGCGGCCTGGGCCTGGGCCTGGCCTGGCCTGGGCCTGGTTTATAACCACAAAAATCAAGCTATTAACTGCAGAACTTACAAAAAGTTCATTGTATTTATGTATTGTGTATTGTAATCTCTTCATCTTCAAAGAAATATACACAATTTTTGATAATAGCATTTTTACCAATAGATATACCTAAACTAAATATGTTTTTTACAAGAAGAGTATGAAAAACTTATTGTAGATTACCGAATAGACGAGCAGGAGCAAGCAAGGGAAAAGTGATGCAAAAGTGAAGGAAAGCGATTGATTCTCTTATTCAAATTGACCAAAAAATTAGAATTCCAAGTTAAGCAAACTTCATTCGGCCTGCCAACCGGCCTGGCCTGGCCTGGGCCTGGAAATGACGGCCTGGTTAGACCCAGGCCCAGGCCAGGCAAAGGCCGGCCTGGGCCGGCCTGGTCATTTGACTAACCCTGGTTTTCAGGGACTGGTTGATCACCGTACACCGAGAAAATGTTTTGAAACAGGTGATTAGAATAATCTTAATAAAGTAGAAGAATCGCTCTAGAAGAGCATTACATGTTATCGTGTGAAGGGTCACGAGTTCGATCCCTCCTTGAATTGACAAATTTTTTGAGGCTGCCGGAACGTGCATCGATATCTCGCAGTCTGCGTCTCTTTGCGAGAGATTTGCGCATTGCTGCCGTACCAATGCAACACCGCTGCTACAGGTGATGCTCTCAATGCGTAGCACGCCGCAAATATGTAAAGCATTTACATTTCGGATTTTTGGATTTACATTTCGTGCCAAAACTACTCCTAAATAACCTGTCAATGTTTTGTTGTTGTTCCTAAAATATACCTTCATTGGATACTCAGGGCTTGTACACAGCCAAATCGGCCGAATTAGATTTGGCGAAGAGTATAGTCAGCTTGAAATAGAACACAATTACGGTCTCTTTAAAGAAAAATCACTCTTTGTTTCTTTCATATCAACTCAAATAATTTTTTGTTCACTTTTCCCAAGTAAGACGCTAATCTATTTTTGAATTCATCAGAATTTTTCCCAATGAGTTTCAGGTTACGTTCTTTACAAAACAATTTTTTCCGACTGACGTGTTTACGAGGTTTAGACAGTTTTAAAAAAACTGCGGAAATCTTGCTATTGCTCTCTGTTTTGTGTTTTGAGTTTAAGGTGTGAATATGTCCCTCCAAATAGCTTTCAAAAATGAAAGCGGTTTTAAATTAAAGCTGTTGAAAAGCAAAAATTATAAAGGCCATTGTTTGAAGTGTTTCCCACGGATATTTGCAAGCTGTAAACAGCCTTAAGTCGCTTTTTGTGCTTTTTTTTGGAAAGCAACAACATATAAGTGATCAAAAACCACAGTCTTTTTTTTAAATGTAACATCCTTATTTAATAGTTAATAATACAGGGCACTTTTTACTATTCAGTTAAGAAGAAAAACAATAGCAGATTTTTCAATATTACAAAACATTCACGTAAAAGATATTTTTTATAAAAATTTTAATTTAGTACTTCTATTTATGATTTAAAAAACGGATTTTAGTAGCCATGATTTTAAATTGTTTTGCATGACTTTTCGTTTGTATTCTGATTATTTCTACAAAAAAAAAGGTTTTAAAAAAAGATTTTTTAAAAAAGTTTTGCAAGTTTAGCTAATTGAAGTAGTCAATTAATATGTGTGGAATCACACATATTCTATGAAACACGTTTCACAAGCTTTGTAAATGGCTGCTATTTTTGGAACTTTGAAACTTATTAAGTAGCACATGAAACACACAGTCTAGTTTAGCAGCAATTTCGAATTTTGACAAATTTAGTAATTGTTTTCGTTTTTTTGTACAATCTCGCCCCTACAGTCTCTTGTGACTTACCACTAAAAATGAAAAACGAAAAGCGACTGACTTTCACAAATTCGAACTTTAAACAGTTTCAGAAGCTTCTTTTCCAGTTTGTTTCCTGCGCATTATACATGGTTTCAAGTATGCATTTCTATTGCAAGTCTGAAAAGAATTGAACGTCGCCATTTTACGAACGAGTTAAAATGTTCTGATAAAACTTTTACATCATTGCAATTACCTGCCTTGACTATTTTACAGAGTTATATATTTCCAACGACAGAGACATTGATCGGAAAAAATCAAATTCAATCGTCTGCATGCTTTTTATAGAAAAATGGGTTTAAAAAAAAAATTGTCTTTTGGTGGCTGTTTAAATAAACCAACTTTTAAACCACTCTTGGAGAAACTTCCTTTCAATTATTTCACTATTTAGATTTCCATGTAACACAAATGTTTTATTCGTATGGATTGTAATTTAAAAATTCGATGTTTATTGCTTTGACAATGTTCCCTTTGTTGATTTCAAAACTCCGCTTTTCTTTTCTGAATTATCTGTTAGTAAATTATTTAAAGGTACTAATTCTTTCAGTTTTGGCATTGTGGTAAATTATTCTGAACCGTTGTTTTTATTTATAGATCTTTTCCCAACGTCGTACTCTCTAGAATCAACATGAAAATCCGAACGATATGAGTTTTGTTGAAAAACATTTTTTATAATGCAAACATTTTATTTATTCTTTTTTTTTAGTTTGATGACTGTTTCAAAAATCAACTATTATTTAGGGCCAGCTTTAAATTTCAGTGTCGTAATGAAAAATTTGTCCGGAGAAAAAAAACCAACTTTTAAGTTTAAAAACCATTCGGTTGCGCTTTTCTCATTTACTGGGGACATGCTTTATTTAAACGATTTTCGCTTTTTTTTCAATAAATTATGACGTCTAGTGAATTGTGTTTGCTGTTTTAAAAGTTACTTAATTTCCCATATATTTTTAATTTGCATATAACCAAATGTTTCATCAATCTGGTGTGGAGTTATCTAAATTTCGTGTATTTTATGCACGTTTTCCGTCTTTGTTGTTGATACTTATTGTGTTTGTAGCTCCCTAATCTTAGTATTTGAATTAGTTATACACTATTTAATGTATTTCGCCCCAGCAGTCTCTTGTAACTTTGGCACACCTTCCCAGTGGAAAATGCAAACGAAAAGCGCCTGACGTTCTCCCAAACTTGAATATTAAAAAAGTGCGACTAGAAGCAGCTATCTGGACATTACATGACTTTTAAGTGCAAAAATCATTGAATGCCGCCATTTTAGGAATTCTGATGATACTTTAACAAAATCGAATTTGCCTGTTTTTAACTGTTTACAGAGTTATAAATTGCCAATAACGAGAGTGACAGTGATCGAAAATATCAAAGTCAATCGTTTGTTATGCATTTTTATGAAAAAGTGATATTTTGTATAATTTTGTCTTTTAATGGCTGTTTCAATAAATCAAATCATATTTATGGCCAGCATTGGTTATGTTTGGGACACATTTATTTGTCTTGAAAAAAAGCCAACCACAAAAATGTTCGCTTTTTATAATCGCTTTTTCTTATTTTTTTTTCGCTTTTATTCGATGGCTTGTCAAATATTTCGTCTTTTTTCGAAAATTAGACAATGACATTAATTATTTTTTTAATCATTATATATTTTCTTTACAAAATGATATATATTTTCTATATTTTATATTTCACTATTTCGATTTCCATGTAACACAAATGTTTTATTTCTATGAGTTATAATTTATAATTCGGTGTTTATTGCTTGTTAGTGTACCTTGTGTTGACATCAAAACTCTTTTTTTCATTCCTGAAACATCTGTGTAGTTTAAATTGTCTCTTACGCAGTGAATGAATTTTTGAAATTGTTTCCTGGGTTTCAAAAGCACACTGATTTTTTGTTCCTTCGTTCTGCAAGGAGATCTTCGAAATAACTTGGGGCCCGAACGAAACACGCTCTTATCTTTGGCGGTCATCAATACTGCGTGCGAACACAGGAAGATCATTTACGGGCGTGTAGACTTCGATGTGATCTCGATGGACTCTGCTTTTTAAACTCGCTTGGAATTTTTTTTACTAAACACTTACTTCCCATGATTCTGATGAAAAAAAGCAAATAATACACACATGCCCTCACAAAACACAATTAAATTTTCTGCTATTTTTTGCTTTTACACGTTTTTATTATTTGTTGTGGGGAAGTGGAAAATGAAAAAGCACGTCATCTTGAAAATTTTTGCCAAGCAAGAAAATCACTTTTTAATAATGGTACTTCAAGGTTTCCCAATAAATTTTTTATTTTGTTCACAACAGATTATGAATTATAATAATACATAAATTCAAGCTCAAGCTGTTTTTTATTCAACCGAAAAAAATGTGCAAAACTGTGATACAACACCATTTTTAGCATCTTGCAGAAAGTGAAATTTTAAGAAATATATTATTTGAAATGATCGGAGAGAGATTGATAAAAAATCGAATTTCACTATGGTTAAAGTTTAACATGTTTTGATTTTTTCCGTTCATTCTGATTTAAAAAAAAAAAACAAAAAAATTCCATGATGCCCTCGCAGAAATTACTGAATGTTCTGTCATATTTTCGTTTTAAATGTTGTTATACTTTGTTGCGGACAAATGAAAAATGAAAAAAAACGTCATCTTGGAAATTTTCCCTCAAGAATACCGCTTTTCAATTGTAGCACCCGTTTTTAGGTTTCATCAATGTTTTAAGAAATCAGCATAAAAAATTTGTTTAGGCGGTAGGTGATACCACGACGTAATTATTGTCCCACAAGAAATAAAAATAAATAACTTGTTACTCCATCTTTCTTTATATAATTTTATTCCTGCATTAATGTTACTCCGATATGTCAAGCACCACTTTTCCTTGGTTTCAAAATTAATTGTTCTTTCCGTTTAGGACAAATTATAAATTACTTGAAAAAAAATTCACGACGGAGCTATTTATCCAAGAAAATGTACAAATCTATTAAAAATTATTTTTTAACAACATCCATAAAGTGTTTTAAAAAATTTTACAAAAGAGCTTTTTTGAAACAAAATTTTTAATATATGGCTTGGTTAAGCCATATATTTAATTTTTTTTTTTGAAAATTTCCAAAAAAGCTGTCACCAAGAATTTGTTAGAATCAAATAAAGAAATTTTTAATACATTACTAGAATCTAGTACAATTTTTGGTACATTTGTAAATTGTTCGTAGCATACTATTCAGTAAAGATTCGTCAACCAAGTTTGACTAAGGCATGCGATATTTTTACGACTGCGCCTGCAACACCAAAGTACATACATCCCACGGCCGCCGATGACCATCGGACGCGATAATCTAACAGAGATCTCGCCGACCGCTCATTTTGGCAGCAATGTAAGGACACTTCAAAACTGCATTTTCCTAACATTTCAAAACTTTTAAATTATTCTTCTTAAAATTTTCCCCAATTTGAATTTTGATTTTTTTTTCACGTCAGTCTGTTTTACAAAATCTAAACAACAAAAATTTTAGTTCACCATCACGAATCGCATCTACGAAGTAGAATGTTTCCTAATGCGTTTAATAAAACACAGAAGTTAAAATTTTAATTTTTCGGATTTTGAATTATATTCATTTTTACTTCGTCATTTGATGAAAGAAAAATTAAAAAAAAAAGATTCAGTTTTTTAAGAAATATCAAAGTTTGCAAAAGTTCGCGGGAAAAGTTTGTCAGCTCAAGATTTGCAATCAGATCATTTTTTGAAAGTTTGAAAAAATTCAAGTTTGTGGAAAGTTACAGTCCCGGGGGTCAATTACAGTATTTCCATCGATAATCGAATTTCAACATTCCTTTTTGTGATTAGTGTGTCTTGGATACTTCCTAGCCAAAATTGAGTTCACTGGGACCATTTTGAAACTGTATGTGCACAAAGGGTGGCTGATCAGCGGGTCGGGCCGGGCCAAGAAAATCTGAGGAACGGGCCGGCCCGGGCCGACCTCACTTTTTTGTAAATCTATTTTTAAATGTAACTCTTTTCAAAGCCATTCTTTTTAAGTTCTGTTTGTTGCAACACATAGTTCAAATTTTTCAAATTGTGCAAAACATACTGTGTGAAGGAGGATTCGAACTACCCTAAATTTTCTTTTTGTTTTTCATGGCCGAGTGGCTAAGAAGTCGGACTGGTAATCCGAAGTTGCCCCAGTTCGATCCCCCGCAGACAAAACGTTTTTGCCATGGTTGTCTTATAGATTAGGTACAATAGAAAGGCAATTACTGTACATCAATCGTGAAAATTTTTTACCTCGGGCGTAAATATTTGGAGAGCGGGCCGGCCCGTAGCCATCCTTGATGTCCACCAGTGTGTCGAACCTCCCAACCACCGAAGTTTCGAAATACCTAAGGGAATAGAAACGAAATAGAACTCTAAAAGAGAAGTGCCCAGACAATAAAACGGTCGCGGCGGGGCCAAATCTAACTACTCCTTGACGAAAATCCCTTTTTTTACTCAATTTAGGAAAGGCACTATGAACCGGTTCCAGTCCGCAAATTCTTCCCACTTCCGGGTACTTATCGTCAGGGGTGGCAAATGGGCGGGTTGGGTCAGTTACGCCAAATTACGACCCAACCCGACCCGACCCGATTGCAAATGAATCGGGTCGGGTCGGGTCGGGTTATAACCCGATTTAGCCTAATTTTATTCAAAGGAGGAGAAGTATTCAAAAATGAAGACAGAGACAAGGAAAATGAACTCGCTGGCTAAATGAACTAATTTGAATGTAGTGTTACTATGATAATTTCCGAATTTATGATGCGAATATGCAGATTTGCGTACGAGTAGGTTGCGCTTCAACCCGTTTGGGTTGCAGCACAACCCAGTTTTAACTCACGTTTCCATTTCCTCAACCCAACCCGACCCGACCCGGTTTGGTTCGGGTCAACCCGAAATGACCCAACCTATTTGCCACCCCTGCTTATCGTCTAATCTTGTGAACAGAACAAAAGCACTTTCATTTCCAGCCAAAAGAATTCACAAGTACTTCCGATCAACGGCACGTTTCCAATTATAGGTCACGTCACCAGCAGAGTACACAAAACGGGAGACATGTTGTTTGAACAACTGCCAAAGAGACCACAATTTGATTGTTCCACCACTTCCGTCTGGCCCGTTTTCACACTCAATTGAAATTTTCACCTGTGAATTAAAAATCAATGAAACACTGATTTCAGGTAAAATTGTCCCTATATACGTAAGCAATTTTCTTGATTTTCATTTTTTATTCAATTCAATGACTTTCTAGAGCAGTGTTTGCCAAAGTTTTCTTTTCGATGCACCTCGGATTGTCATTTACGTCCTGCAAAATTTACCTTAACTAGTTGAAACATTGGCGCGAGGAAAAATTTCAAATATTGTCTAACTAACAGAAAAACTTTTTATTTTTACGATATATATGCACTAACTGCAAATTTTATTTAAACTAGGCCTGAAAAACAAGCCTAATTTAACTTAAAAAATTCAAAACTATTTAGAAACAAAAGCTTTCTTAAAGTTAAAAGCGTTTTTGAAAAGAATATTTAAAAAGTCATTCAACCAGAATCGCTTTAACAAGTTTGAAAAATCAATTTGAAACTTTCTTTGAACTATTTTCACTCGACAGCTAATTTCTCTAAGAATAGCAGCCGCAATTTTATAAAAAAAGCAATTGACTTTTGATAAACTCTCATTCAACCCAAAGAACCGGAAAATAACAGTGAAGTCTTGGTTTTTGCTCGCCTATAAAAGAAAGTATATTTCGGCCGCATCTGGGCCCGCACTTTACAGTAATTATCCAGTTTTAAAATTAACAAGTATGGCAAATTTTATATGTACGAAGAAACAGGTGAAAAGTTATTTTAACGGTGGAATTGAAACCACTGATCAATGTTACTAGTGTGAAACGTCTGATTAGATAGATAAAACTTTACGATACCCCAGCGCTCAAAAATTCTAAAAAGAAAATCATCACTTTATCTTTTTGTTAGTGGCTAAATTAAGATATAAGTTGGAAAATCATGACGCAATTCAGTTTTTTTTGCGCAATTTTTGTTGTTCCGTAAGTTACATTTTTCAAAAGAATGTGAAACGTATAGAATAACATTGAAAGATTTAAACACTGAAAGATAAGTTTTGCAAGACTAAACATTAAAAAAATCTTTTAATTGATGGTTTTTCAGCTGTTTCAAAATTGTCCAAGATAAATTCTCATTTTTTGATAATTCTCATTGATTAATTCATTATCAATTTGTGAATCTTGAATGAAATAATCTTGAATCTTGAATTTATAAAATAAATTTGCCACAATTACACAAAAATATTTTTTTTAAAAAGCTGAATGATAAGTTTTCAAGGCAAACTTTTATTTATGAATTAGTCCGCTGTTTCAAAAACGTTTCAGCTGAAACTATGTCTTCATTTGTCAATAAATGGTTAGCACAATGGACTTCTTGTTATTATTTACCTTTTCGTTTATATAACTATTAAAAATTTCAGAATGGATTGTGTTGTATGTAACCTGTCCAACTCAGGCCTTCACTATCAGGTCCGTTGTTGTCGAGCCTGCGCGGCCTTTTTCAGAAGAACTATTCAATGCAAAATACGATACAAGTGTTGTAATGGTGGAAAATGTGAAGTTACACACGGTTCGTTAAAAAAAAAAAAACATTTTTAAATTGTATTTTTTTTTCAGAGGAAAGGTTCGGTTGTAGATTCTGTCGATTGAAGAAATGTGTGGACGCGGGAATGGTTTTTCAGGGTATGTTTTTTTTTTAAATTTTAACAAACGGAGTTTTGGTTGAAAAGCGCGCTGAATTTACAGAACTATTCGATAACATGAAAATTCTATTTTTGGAACATTGTTTTCTGGGTTAAAGTATATTTTTTTTTTGCTTTTCTCTTATGCCAAAACCTGACTATTACACATTTTAACAATTTTTGCTTTGTGAAGTAGAAGAAAAAAAAACACTTGAAAAATAATTTAAATTTGATTCATAAAAAAACACACGTTATTTTTATCTTGAATTTGCTTTAAATGAAATGAAGATTGTTTAGAAATTTATAAAACAGATTAGTTATTTTGTTTTAAATTCATTATTATGTTTCGCAAATTAAATACTATTTAAAAAAAAATATAAGCACTCAAATACACTCAAAACAAACTCAAACCATTTTCTTAATTTTTATTAAATTTTACGTAAAATTTGCAACAAAATCCGTTTTTAATACTCAAACATTTTGCGACCCGAAGTACTCAAAGTACATGAATGTTGGCTCAAACTCAACGGCGCCAAGCATTTTTAGGCGCTTTTCTCACTTTTTCACGGAGTTTCCCATACTTTCGTGCGATTTCACGTAGAATATGATATAAATAAAGAAAATGCTCCCATTTGAGTGCTTATATTTGAAAAAAAATTAGAAAAGCCACTAAAAAAGCCACCATGACATCGTGTCGCACGAGTATTCGAACACTAGAGAAAGCGCGTCTTAAGATATTATTAAGTTTGTAAAAAATTACGAATAATTTAAAATTATTACGAATAATTTAAAATTATCAATACATTGCTTTCTATTTTAGGCACTACAAATTTCGACTTCCACTTCGATACAGTTGAGGTAACTTTGTTTGGGGTAAAAAAAAGTTCATAAAAAACAACTTCCGATTTTAGCCAAGTGCAGTTTTTGTGTAAGTCGTTCAAATGGTTCATAAATGTGCTTAGTAAAAACGGCTGCCCCTTTCATCAGTTTCTGTAAGAAGAATTGTACATTATTTTTAAAACACTTATTATGCAAATGTTAAATAAACCATTTTTTCAACACAACATTCTGGTTTTTTTCTGAAAACCCCACACTGAAATGGTTTAGGAACGAAATTTAAAACAGGAATGAAAATCACTGCCCGGAAAAAGAATATATATATTTTTTTTGATTTTTTGATTTTTGTTTACACTTTTGTAAAACTGCATTATAAACCAAATTCTATTTCATATTTTTCAGGTATCTGAAATTGAAACATTGGAACCACAGCCCTCCGAATTCTTTTCAATTTCCAACGTTTTTGGTGATATTCGCCAATTTTACATCGAATTTGAAAAGCGAATTGACTTCATTATGAGAAAGGTTAGTTTTTGTATTGATTTTTGCTTAGATTTCAAATTTAGCCTTTTCAAGCACCATCGAATTCTGACAATATGAATATTTGCTCACAAGTTTCAAAAGCTTGGGAGAATTTGATGGCAAAATGGCCGGAGTGTCGGAAAGGAAAAGTAAATTTATTGATGTTTTACAATTTAAAATCTATTTTCAGTTGAAATTCAGTAAAAAGATCAGTTTTAGTCAACTGATGTGTGATTTTTTCAAAGGAGTCGAGCACACAGCGGAATTTTGCATGGAAATAAAAGAATTCGCTGAACTTCCGTATAATCAAAGAGTGAGTTTTTATAGAAATTTTTGTTTTTTATAGTTCACAAAAATAAAACTTTCTGATTTTAAAATTGATCATAAAATAAGATTTTTTTTTTAATTGTTCCGTTAAATCGTCCTGAAACAAATTTAATTAAAATTATCCCACACTTTTGAAATTAAAATTTTGATTAAAATTGGTTATCTTTACTATAACACCCGTTTTCTTGATTTTTGGTTTTGAAAGAATTTTCAGATTCATGAAAACTTAAAAAAAGAAAAGTAATTAAAATGATGTAATATATAATAATTCAACATGTACAGTTCAACATGTTGCACAAAGTTTTTTTTTGTAAAAAAAACAGTTACAAAAAAAGACTTTGGTAAATTCATAAAATCGAAAAGACGAGATTTTGATTAGCGCAACATGAACAAAGCAAAATTTGCCAAATATTGTGTGAGTAAAACATTGAAATCTTGAAAAAAAATTTCTATCTAAATGAAATCCTGAAAAATCTCCATCACAATTGAAAAACAACTGTTTTGTTATAAACTTAAGTGAAAAATTGAAAAACTTTCAACTTCAAATAAATCAAAACGAAAAATGTTTTTTGGCAATTCCGCGCATTTTAAGGAAAATCTGAGTTTGAGGGTTGAAAAAATAGTTTTGATTGTTTAAAAATTCCGGCTTTCCGCCCAAATTTATGCAAAAACATAGTTTAATATTTAAGGGAAACTTGAACATTAAAAAACTATATAAAAATTCCAAAATAAACTAAAATGGAAAATTAGTTGGGAAAATCAGTTTTTAAAATGGAAAATTAATTACTATTGACTGATAATTTATCTCTTTTTTTGATAATGTGTGATAGTCAAAACTAGTGAAAAATTAAAGGCAAAGAACCGCGGTCAACAAATTTTGAAAACTCAAAATTTTTCAAAGAAAATAACTATAACGTAAATTGTATTCCCCATAATACGCGCTTTCATGGTTTTGGAAAGTTAGCATTTTTTGAATCTGAAAATTTCAATCGCACCATGCTTTTTGATATTTTTGAACTAAAAATTGTTTTATAATTATGTAAGGCTCGGAATTTGTGAAATTTAACATTGTCAGTGATACAATATTTTACTGACCAAAAAAATTTTTTTTGAATTTAATTTTCACAGGGATAGTTTTTTTTAAATTTCCTTAGCTGTTTATTTTCAACAAAAAAAAAAAACAAAAAAGTCAATATAATTAAAATTCACAAATAAAGCCGTTGCCACAGGAAATCGGCGACAAAAAGCCGCGTTTTCTCTGCGTCTCCGCTTTTTGCACGCTTTTTTCGCCTGCGCATTGCACGAATGCTGTTTTAAGGCTTTTTTTGGCAGAAGGTCACTTTGGCGAACGCCTTAATTTTCTTTAACTTAAATATGTGAGTAATTATTTGCCTTTGGGATTTTTGAAAGTTAGAATTTTGCGCTGTTGAATGTAGCACTTTTACCAAAACAAGCAAAAGCTACTGAAAATATGCTTATAGGATTTCTCTATATTCAAATTAATTTTTAGTGATGACATAACATGAAAATTGCAAATTGTAAAATTGTATGTATTTTTACATTTTGCGGAAAAAAAAACAAAAGACTTTTTTATGAGATTCGGTTTTCTTGTCTCTCCCGTATAGGTTACAGTTATTAGAAGTCGAGAAAGTTGCAATTTTGACATGTTGCGTAATAAAAAAAAAACTTCAAGAAATTGAACGACGTTAATCCGGATTCTCGCCCTGGTTAATGTGTAGTAATGGTGACAAAAAACCTTTTTTTTTCATTTTTACATTTTTTGGCTAACGCCGCATTTTTAAAATCGATAGATTCCTTAGATAAAAATTTTAATTGCTAGAAAATTACTTCTAACATTTATTTAATTGCTAAAAATTAGGGTTCCATTATTTCGGTGTGGAAAAAACGGAATATGTTTAAAAAAAATGCAAATTTAGTCAAGTCCGAGGAAAAGGCTAATCTTTCCCCTATTTGAGGTGAGTGAAACATGCAAATGTCGGAAATGCCAACTTTGAAAAATCGAAAAATCAACTATTTTGGGTCAAATTTTAACGCGTGAAATAATTTCTAGATATGATAAGCCGCAACATTTTTATTTTTGAACATTTTTTCTAACATAAAAAGTTACGAAAAACCGATTTACAGGGGGTCTCGAATTTCGCCTCTAAAATGTGAAAGTAGAGACCAAAAAAACCAAAATTCTGAATTTTTTTTGAATTTGCACAAGTTTGAAAAAAAACGAGTTTCGACGTTATAAGATCTCTTTTTAAGTACAAAATTGTCAACAAAATAAGCTTAAATGTTTCTTGATCCGACCACGTTGAAGAGAGTTATGACATTTATGGTTAAAGTCCCAAGCCTATATTTCGCTGTGGAATGAAATCGTGCGCAACCAAAGTGATTTTTTAAACAAAATGTATCGTTGGTAATACAGAATTTCGGTTCAATCAGAGACAAAGAAAATACTTTTGAGAAAACGTTTCCTAAAACGAAAGTGAAAAACACCATAAATCATTTTTAAAATTTTGTTTATATTTTAATAGTGATTTTCAGAGCCTGATCTACCTTCAATTTATTCTACGCTTTCCAACAATTTATCGAGCCCTAATCACCGTGGAGTGTTTGGGCCATGACGTCAATGATTCAAGAGTTATTACAAGAAGAGGAGTTCCTTTCGATTTCGAAACTAGTGAATTGAACTTTGCTGAAAGTTCGAATTTTCCTGGAGAACAGTTGAAAGAGTGAGTTTTGATACATAAAACATCAAAGAAAAAACAAATTTAAATTTTTCACTTAAGTTAAAACGTTTTTATTTTGTTTTTAACAAGCGTAATTGAATTTTTAAAGGATTATTAATTTATGTTTGCGATCTATTTTATAAGGCATGCTACCGTTTCACAACCTGAGCGTAAGCCAAATTTTTTAAACATAAGTAGGTAGCTCTTCGACCCCTTTTTTGAAAAATTTAAAGTAAACTTTCATTATGTTTTTTTGCACCCAATTCACCTTTTTTTTTAAAGTTTTACTTTCAAACTTTTCCAGCAAAGCCGAAATTTTTGCGAATTTTTGTGTGAACAACTATTATAAAATCTTATCTTGAAAGCAAGTAAATTTTTGTTTCTTTTTTTATGCGAGATATCTGTTTATCAAATGTAAAAAACTTATAAAAACCTAAATAACCGCAGATTTTGCTTTGTGACTTCTCTTCCGAGTTGTGACGTCATTACCTCAATATGTGTGGGTATATTTTTCTGCTAATAAATTTTTGTGTTAAATTTCAATTTTTTAAAGTTGTTTCAAAAGAATGTTCCACTTACGGACAAAGACTAAAACGTTGATTACCTACCCAATTGCTTCCTATCAAGGTGTCAAACCAAAATTTTCTGGAAAGAAGTGTAAAAAATATTTAAAGGTTTGAATCTACGACGTTTTGTTTTCTAAATCCCTCTACAACAAAACTATGAAAAAATGGGTTCAAGAAATTTTGTTTTTGTTTTAAGCGAACAAATGTTTCAATCTGTTCGTATAAAAATTGTCTATAGAGTGCCATAATAAGACCTGTAGAAGGTTAATGCTACAAATATGCTTTTTTTAGATTGATTTTCATTATTTAGGTGAGGGGGTTAAAGGAAACTAAATAACAACAAGAAAAACCATAGTGCTTTATAAGTTGTATACATTTTTATACCATTTATACATTTGTCTGGTTCCGTTTTGGTTATTGTCTGGTTTTTCTGTTTAATTTTTATTTTTTGAAAAGCTGTTTCAATTAAATGTTCCACTTATTTGGAAATGAGTAGAACGTAAAAAAGGCACTTAATCCTCATTCGTTCTTCGAAGTGGCGCATAAACTCCAATTGAATTTAGACAGGTTTGTAAAAAATAAAAAAACACCTTTTTTTTACAAACCAAATTTATTCAAATCCGTCACAATCGGGGGTACATTAGCGATTGCAAACAACATTGGCTTATGTTAGTTTCGTAAAACATTAGCGCATAAAAGAAAATGAATTCAAAATTTTAGTTTGGAGATCAATTGGTGCTTACGGTCGAAAAATGAACGCAAATTATCAAATATTTCTGATTACAACAAAAAATGAAAAAGGCAAGTCTTAGTTAGTTTTACAATAAAATTAAAGATTTCAAATCGGTAATAAAAAGGGTTTAGAAACTATTGGAATTGAATTTTTCTTTTAAATTTTAACAATATAATTTTGGCAATATAATTTTAACAATATAATCATATAATATAATTTTCGCAACACCTGTGCAATTCTTACTTGAACAGATTGAAATAATTTCTCGCAAAAAAAAAACGGTAAAGCATAAAAAATTTGAAAAAGAAAAACATAAAACTATAATTTTCTTATTTAAAATTAAATAGAAATTTCAAGTTTCAGCTTTTTCATCTTTTTGATAAACACAAAGATATTGCCGATAAAAAAATAACAAACCAATGGTTCTTAGACAAAACATTAAATTCAGTTGCATAAAGTTCCATCACTTGAAGTTTTCTATTTTTGTTACTCATGTTCACTCAGTTTCTAAAAGTTCTACTAATACAATCATTTTTTTTAAACCAAGCTTGAATCATGAAATTCAAACGACTTTTATTTAAAAATACAAACAGAACTTTTCAGATCAATAATAAAAACTGAGACTCAAGCGAATATTTTAACTATGAAACCGTATAAACGTCTTTACGCCGATGATTTTGAAAAATCCTTCATAATCTCAAGTATTATGTGGTGTTTTAATGGTAATTCACAATTATATAATAAAATAAGTTCTTTTTTCAGGAATTGAAGGAATATCTCCTGAAACGCTTAAAGTTATAGAAGAAATTCGGAACCACCTGGCTGAAGAATTAAATTATTATTATCGACATATAAAAAAATTAAACAACTATGCAGCGAGAATTTACAAAATGTATAATCTTGTAATTGATTTGGATGTGAGTTTTGTAAAGTTTGTAAAAAAATAATTCCGATTTTCAGAAAATTGCCAAATTACGGGAGCAGGATAGTTACATTTGCAAAACTTTTCAACTCCTAAATACTGAAGTTCATTTAACAGAATTGCTTATCAATTGTAAAATTGAGAAATAAAATTTTTTTGCTCTCTGAAATTTAAATATATGTTTCACATTTTTGGAAAATTGAATGAGTTTTTAACTAATTTAGTGCGTCTAATGCATTCTTTCTAGTTTTGCTTAAATACTTTCCCCCTCTGTGTGTGAAGAGTTCAGAAGTGTTCTCAAGTTCGTTCGTCACATCTGGTAGGCGTTTTTTGTACATCCACGAGATCATAAAAGCGATGGCGACTTTTGAATCAGCACAGAAGACCACCTACACCATGAGACTTCCTCCTCCGAATTTGTGTTTTCTAAAGATGAGAGCCTCGAGGGGACAGATCACGTTGAAAAATTTTTTAAGCCATCCCAAACGATGAGTAGGCCTGTAACAGGCCGGATTCTTCCCAAATCGGCTGATGAAGCACAGAAAACGCCAAAACGGACCGAAAAATGACAGTTGAACAAAAAGCAGCCCTTGTAGGCCAGAATCCGAGAATGCTCGTCCAACATGAGCTGGGATCACTTGAAAAGGTTGAAGGTGGAGTGACGTGTTCATTTGAACATCAAAAGATTGTTGCTCGAAGCCAAAATCGCTAATTTCGCTGTGAATTAGCAAGTGAACTTAAACTTATTGAACGGCAATTTTTCGACATTTTTGAATAAATTGGTGATATGCAAATCTAAAAATTTCATGTTCGGCGCCCGGGGGTCATTTTTTATGAGGAATCGATTGGGCATGGTTTCGTGTTTCCAGGGATAGCCAATTTTTCAAAAATTCAAAAAAATGGGGTGAACTTATACTTATTGAACGCACTGTAGTGGTTGTTTGAAAATTTAATTTAGCTATTTAGAGAATTAAAGAATTTGTTTCTGTTCATTGAATGAATGAAAAATATGATTATTATTGAATGTAAAAACGAAGAATAAAAAAATTTCTCGTTTAAAGTTAAATAATTGTTTCATATTTTTGCGAAATTCAGTTAGTCTGAAGCGAAAATTCTTCTCAAATCTTCACCCTCTTTTCGCTCTAAATTTTTAAAATTAACAATTATCATATAGCACACCAAGTTTTAAAGAAATTTAATAAAAGGATGATTTTCAAAACATTTTTTGAATGATTTAAATTGTAATATTTTCACAAATCTGCAAGGGAAAAAACTTTTTTAGAACAATTATATTTATTTTTGTTACAATTTTTCATAGTGGTAGCTTGAGTTTGAAAATTTAATTTAGCTTGATGTTTTGATAAAAATTTCTAATTTTCAAAAATTTCAACAAAAAAACGGCTGAATGATGAGACTGAAAAAAAACATATAGAAAATTCATGTGGCAAATCTTTTTTTTTATTTTTAGAGTTTGTTTTTAAGTTTGTAATTTTAAATTTACTTTATGTTTTGGTCTTGTTTTTTTTCTTATAAAAATGTAGATGAACCGAATTTGTGGTGCTCGCAGAAAAAACACCAGTAAAAACAAGTTTGTAAATTTAATCTAGCCCAATGCTTCGGTGTTTTATATTTTCCAATTAAACTTAAATGAACTGATGAGCTGGACTTGGCTAAAAAATTTTTTTTAGAAAAATAAAATTGTTTACCAAAAAGTTGTTTCATCCGAAGAGTTTTTCAAATACTTCAAATAATTCACATCAGTTAATTCTTTTAATTTATTATATTTTTTAAAAGTTTAAAACAATTTTTACTATTTTTTATATAAAAAAGTGATTCCGCAAAAGTTGTATCAAAATGAATTGTATCAAATTTCATTATCAACGTCCAAGCTATTATTTTAATTTCCAAGGAGTTTTTTTGTCATATTTTGTTTTGAAATTTAACTCTGCTCAATGTTTGGTCACATTTTTTTAGTTTCCGAGATTCAGAAAAACTGATGCCACCTTGATATTGTGTCAAAATTAGTTTTAGTCATTTTTTTCAAAACTTTAAATTTTTATTTTGTGAATAGAATTTAAAACAATTTTGACAAATTTCAATTTTCAAAATCAAAAATCTATTTTCCACAACACATGGTCAGGAATGTCCGAAAATGGCCTGTTTGTTTTCACGCATCTGTGTGTGTACGTAGGGTGGTCAGACAAGTGCCGTGAATGCGAAAATGTCATACGCTGCAGAGTAAATAATAGACACGCCGCCACCTTCCGCGCATGGCCGACGCCTGGCTGACCTTTCATTTTTACTTATTTTTTGTTCGCTTTTTTTACTTGACTTTGTAATTTTTATTGTATTTTTATTAAACATTTTAAAACACAAAATCACAAAAGTCATGTTTATTTTTCTTTTTCTCAAAAACTCGCTGTTAAAATCAAGCCTTTTTTGCTTTAAAACTAAACAATAAAAAATTTTTTTTGGTCTCTGTAAATTTAATGTTTCAATTTTATCTTTTATTGCGAAAAATGAACAAATGGTTGTGTTTTCGGTAATTTTAATCCTTTGATATTTTGATCTATTTCTTCTTCCAAAGGAAATCTATTGTTTAAAAAAAATTCTCAATGTATTCCCAATGTAAACCAATCTTTGTAATGTTTTTGGCTCATTTTTTTTGATCTTTTGACCTTTTGCTCTTTCCGCATTAATTAATTCACTGTGCTCCAGTGATCTCTGTGTTCTCCAAAACATTCGTAGCCAACCTCTCATTAATTTCTCAGGCGCATTCATCTTGCGAACTTGGGATTTATTCGTTTTGAATTTGAAAAATTGAGTTTAAAATAATATTTGTTTCAATCATTTTTGGTTTTAAACTGGAATAAACCACAACTGCAGTCTATTTTCTATTAATGTAAAAGACCGAAAATTGTCAAAAACGAAGGCCACTTCAAAAACATTTTTGTGTCTGTCATTGGTGGAATAAGCCTGTTTTTTCTGTTTTCTTTAAAATGTAAAATACCCATAAATTGTCAAACATGCCACTTCAAAAACATTTTTTTGTTTTCGCTAGTAGTGGAATGAGCCTGAAAACTTTTAAAAATATTGAAACAGTGAACTCACATATAGCAATCGCCAATTTGGAATTGTGCCAAAAACAGCCTTAATGCAGAATCCGTGCGGGTCGCAGGCAAAAAAAAACGTGCAAAAAGCGAAGACGCAGAAAACATTTTCTTTTTCTCGCCGATTTTCGTTTTGCGACGGCATGTTGAATTTTTTATTGTTTCTTGTACATGTTAAAGCACAAACATCTAACAATACATGTTTTTTTACTATTTTTACACAACTCGCTGTCAAAATCAACTTTTCTTTTTTTATCCATTTCCCATTTTTGATTAGCAAATTTTCGAAATAAGTTTTGAGGAATCATCTTTTATTTTATAAATTAAAAATGTTGACCTAATTAAATACTAAAATTAATGTTTCTATAATTTCAATGTTTCAACTTCCCCATTCATTGCAAAAACTGAATAAATGGGAGTTATTCCTCGCGTCTGCTCCTTAAAATTAGAATGCGTTCTATAATTTTTTGATCTTTTGCTCTTTCCGTAGGAAATAATCTGCTTTGCTCCAGTGATCTCTGTGTTCTCCAAAACATTCGTAGCCAACCTCTCATTAATTTCTCGGCGCTTTCATCCTGTGAACTTGGGATTTATTCGCTTTGAATTTGAAAAACTGAGTTTAAAATTGTATTCCTTTTTGCTTTTAAACTGGAGTTAACATTACTGCAGTCTATTTTCTATATTCTTTTATTGTACAAAACCGAAAATTGTCAAAAAAAGAAAGCCACTTCAAAAACAATTTTTGTGTCTGTTATTGGATCAAAATAGTTCACTCACATTTAAAAAAAGTCGCCAAATCGAAAGCTTGCCAAAACAGCCGAAATACAACATTTGTGCGATACGCAGGCAAAAAGCGTTCAAAAAGCGAAGACGCAGAGGAAAAGCGGCTTTTTCTCGTCGTTTTTCGTTTGGCGACAGCATAAACTACGTGTTTGCGTAACAAGCTTTTTTTAAGGTTTTATGACCATTTATTAACTAAAAAATAATTTTATAAAAAAATATATATAGTCGATCCCGAAATTAATTATATATAAAGCTAAAAAAAATTTTATAAATATAATAACATTTTTTTATAAAAACAGTTTGAAAGGATAACATATAATATATGAAAGTGTGAAATATATAAAAGGATAATTCCATAGAGAAGCCTTTTTTTCCTCTTAATAATCTAAATACTTACTCCGAAAGGCTATGCAAACAAATATTTGAATTACTCCGAAGTTTTAAAAAGCTGTTATATGCAATTTATTCTTAAAGTAATAATATGAATATTCGTTTGATGAAAAAAAGGACTACTTGTTCAGTAAAAAAAACAGTTTTTTTCATTTCTGTAATCATTTGCCGAACGAAAAAATTTCTTTTAGAAGTTTTTTCGTGTTAAAAACCCATTTTTGATTTTGGTGTGTTTTTTTTTTATAAATGCAATTTAACAACGTTTTTCAGACAAATTAATTCTCAGATCAGATCATCTGTTTAAAAAAGGCCCACACAACTTTTCGACGTGACGTCAATGAAATCCAGTGCAGACGTACTTGACACGGCGCGTCAAGTAGATTATCGCGGCCAAATCTAATATCTCGCGTGTCCTTTCGCTCCCCACCCGTTCTTTGGATTTGCGCTCCGCCGCACGTTGTTATTGGAGACTTGGTGCAATCTACGCGCGTGAATTGCACTTGGCTTCATTTTCTCTATTTTTCATAGAAACGTTATAATGAGCCAGAACATTTTCGTTTTTTTTCAATTTGCTGATAAAGATTAATTTCTACGTTTCACAGTTCGCGTACAATAGCAAAATATGGAAAAAAATTGGAAAGAAATAATTACAAAGTATGAATTTTTTTTGGTGTTGTTTTTGAAAAATAGATTTGAAAAGAGCTGATTTTTCGAAACATTCTTTCAATAACTTTTTGCTCCCCCTAAATTCCCTAAATTTTGCTTTAAATGCTATTCAGAGTTCTTTTTTTATCAATGTTGGCTTCATGTTTGCGTAATAAAACTAGTTTTAGTTCAAATTTTACTTTTTATCGGTTCACAATCACGACATTTTTTATAGTTTGTTACTGTATCTTAAACCTTGGAAACACAACTGTTAATTGGCTCAACAAGTGTACGAAAAATATCCCCAGTTTTGAAAACATTCACAAACACATAATTTTTTTAAAATCCAATTTTCTTATTTTTTTTGTTCTGTGTTACTTTTTGATGGTTCAACACTTTATAAAAATACAATGACTTCGGCAAAAATGATAGTACTTGCAAACTTGTATGAAAGAAATTTGTTGAAGAAAATAATTTAGTTTCCAAAGTTTTATTTTAATTTAATAATTTCGAGAAAAAAAGCAAAGAACGTAAAAATCAGGTGGATACAATCACGTAGAGTTTCGTCTTTTCTTTAAGTTTTTTCACTAAAAAACATAAGTAACGAAAAGAAGTAAAAATGAAAAAAAGTTTGATCGAATCATTACTTTTATGAAATTCTGTTCTTTCCGTAAAGAATGCAAATTTCTTTTTTTTTTTTTTTTTTTTTTGAATTTTTTTAAAAATAGTAATTTTTTTATTTATAAACTCTTACTAAAAATACTTTTTCATGAGCGGTACACTTGACACAACTTTGTGTTAATCTAGTATATTATTTTGGTAATTTTTTTCTTTTGTGAAAAGTTATTTGATTATTTCACTCGTTTTCAAAGAACCGATTTATTGTTAATAAAAAAATACAATGACTAGATTTTTCCCGTGTTTCTGATTATCACCCCATGTTTTGCCACACGTCAGCAGGCAATTTAGTCAAATTGAATCTGTTTCTATTATTTCATAGAACACGAGTTCATTCTCCATACTTTGCAGTCCAACGGATTATCAAATTAGTCATTTGATTTTTCGCTTTTTCCTCTGCTTTTTCCTCTGCTGCGTTTTTAGAATAACAAGAACTTTGTTTGCGTTATCTTCTTTGAATCGAAATTCATTCGCGTTTTTGCCAACAGCTCCATGTTTTGACTCAAACAGAATTCAACTACTTCTGTCTTTGCTGAGTTCTTTGAATAAAAATGTTCCAACCACGATAATTTCCCATTTTGTAAAATAATAAGCCATCTCTGTGATATTCAAGCAGAGGCTTCATATACAGTGTCTTTACAACGTTCTTAGGGCCTAATTACGTTAGGCTCGACAAAAATGTTGTGCGTTTTGAAATCAGCTTAAAAAAATTGACTTAGAAATGTTCGGTCAGGTGAAAAACAGGACACGAAAAATCGACGGGGGCGCATTTTGGGCTATTTGTTGATTTTTTTCCCATTCAAGTGGATTTTTAACAGTTAATGGGTCAAAATAGTTCTAGCGACACAATCAGCATAAAGTTCTTAGGCCCTAGGAAGGCGTTAAGACGAAATGTCTGAGTGTACTGAGCACCCTGCGGACAGATTGAAATTGTTTTTGTCTCCGATTGAGCTTTCATGTTTACTGTAGGCTACTTGGGACCCAAAAAGTTGAAAGATCACTTTAGATTTCCTTTTTTATTTTTCACAGCGAAACAATGCACCTTATTTTGAAAATGCAAACCTCTCTTCAAAACTGCGCTACCAGGCTGTTCGGGGGCTCATTTGACAGCCAATTGTCTGCTTAAAACAAAAAAAAGCTAACATTGTTTTGATTTTGAGTATGGAGCTATGAAAAAAATCGAACAAGACAAAAATGTGTGAATATATGTTTCGCCCCAAAAACAATAATTTTATCATACGATTCTCCATCAAATTCTGCGCCGAATGAAGTGTTGAAAGTTGAAAATATTGCATTCCAAAGTTTTCAAAAATTCAATTGAAACACCAAAACTGTTGTTTCTGCCGAGTTTTGCCTAAAAAGCGTCTGACACTTCAGACCCCGCGCTAGTAGCGTTTCAATATTTCGGCGGAAAAGGGGTGCCCGCTTAGCAAACCTAATTCAAAACGCGGTTTTCGACGTTTCAATCGAATTTTTCAAAACTTTGGATTACAAGATTTTTAGCTTTCAACATTTTATTCTGCGCAGATTATGATGCAAAACCGAATGATCAAAACAGTTTTTCTGGCGCGCAACATATGAAACCGTGATCATTCAAAAACCGAAATTTTTCACACATTTTTGTCTTTTTCGATTTTTTTCATAGCTCTAAATTCAAAATCAAAATCCAGGTTAGTGTTTTTTGTTATCAGCAAACAATTCGCTATCGAATGAGTTCCAGAACAGCCTGGTAGCGCAATTTTGAAGGGAGGTATGATTTTTCAAATTGACGTGCCATTATTTCGCTGTGAAAAAAAAAGAAATCTGAAGTGATCTTTCAAGTTTTTGGATCCCAAGTAGCCTACAATAAACATAGAAGCTCAATCGGAGACAAAAAAGTTCCAATCTGTCCGCAGGCTGCTCAGAACGCTCGAACATTTGAGAAAACGCTTCTTAAACCAAATTTCAGACCTATCGAAGCAGTTTTAATTTCTATACACGACATTCACAGAGACGACGTCTTAAAAAATAAATGTGTGTTTCATATCATCTCCATCTTTTGACTCAAACAGGAATTATCAAAACATTGAATTTCTTTGGTAGTTGAAAAGGAATATTCTGAATGAACTTTTGGTATTTATGACTGGATTGGTTTTGTTCTGATTAAAAGAATGATTTTTGTTGGTAAGTGAACTTTGTTTTGTTATCTAAGACACCTTTTCTTATTGACTTTATTTTGGCATTAGTTCCCTGTTGTGGCTCAAACAGAAATAAACACAAAAGAACTTTTTTAATGGAAGTATCATCCCGATATCTCTGAATAAACATTTTAATAACATAAATTTTTAAAAAAAAAGTTTTGCAGTGCGCTTTTTAACGGTTTTTTACAAACATTTTTAAAGTAGAAAAAGTCACAAAATTAGATTAAATTTGTAAAACAATTGTAGAAATTTCATAGGCACCTTTGTTTCAAGTATATCGCTTTTCCAGCAAATCGTTATTTTTGCAATACAATAATAAAAAAAAACACATTTTGCGTTCAAGTCTTTTTAATGAAAAATTTAATAATGTTTCTTTTTTTTTCGAATCGGCGTTAAAATATTTGGGTACTTCTCTTCCCTATTTATAAAAACATTATCGCAAATCAATGGAAAATTACCTCTCATATAACACAAATACTTTTCGTTTTTCAAACCGCATAAAAAATGTTTTGGTTAGTTATTTTTCCTTTTTTTAAAACTTTATCGCAAAACTATGTGTGCTCGTTCAACTAGAATAAGGGGAAATTACTTTTCTTTTAACAAAAAAAAATTATTTGATTTTCATTCAAAGAATGAAATATCAAAAGGTTTTTTGTTTCGCTATTTCTATATTATTTCCTTCCCCAATTTGTCTAAAAAAAATTTCTAGTTTTAAAATTTGTTTCAGAATGGAATGCCTAGTATGTCAAGCCCCAGCAGCAGGCCTTCACTACCAAGCCACCTGTTGCCGGGCCTGTGCGGCCTTTTTCAGAAGAACTCTCACAAAGAAAGTTCGCTACATGTGCAGTGAAAATGAAAACTGTGACGTCACTAATAGTAAGATATCGATTTTTTCTTAAAACCTGTAAAATGTTCAGAAAATCGATACACTTGCCGCTATTGTCGATTGAAAAAATGCATCAAAGTTGGAATGACTAATACGGGTAAGCTTTTGTACATACAAACGTTTGTAATTTTGTATAAAAAAAACAAAAACTTTTTTTTCGATTAATATAAATTTGAAAAAAAAACAATAAAAGAGTATTTAAAATTTATTTTTTCAGACGATCCAACGACTTCATTTGAGTTTCATCTTGTATCGAAATCTTCTTCGGATGTAAGTAAAATTCAATTATTCTCCACGATTTTCATATCTTATCAAATTTCCATTTTCATTATGTTTTTTAAAAATATATGAAACATTTAGCTAATTATGCCACTACTTCCTGCAGAAGAAAAACGCACGGACTTCTATTCCATTGAAAACATTTTTGGAAATCCGAAATTTTTTATTGAATTTAAAGATAGAGTTGAAGGAGTGTTGAAAAAGGTAATACAGAAATAACTGAAATTTAAATTTGTTTGATTTTCAGAACTACGAAAAACCGAATTTACCCTTTGCAATGACAATGTGTCAGCAAATTTCGGCAGCCTACTATAATCTTACGGAAAAGTGGCCCAATTGTAAAAAGGGAAGGGTGAGTTTTTTGCTGTTTTAATTTTCTTTATGGTTCGAAAAAGTGTTTGTTTATTTTATTTTCAGTAAAAGTTTGGTTGGTTCGTAAAAATTAGCTATTTTTGTGAAGCGAATGTTTTAAATTCAAACAAATTCTCTATTTTTTGCAAGCGACGATAAAGCAGAAATGACCCACGATATGGATTTTTTTAATTTAAAAAGGTTTGGTTAATATTTCCTTCACCTGTTAATTTTTCAAAGCTGCAAAAACAATTTACAAAAAACATTATTTTTTTAAATTCTAATGTTTCAACTTGTTTTGATAAACATCTGTGAACGCGCTTAACGTTCTTCAGCGGCATCGCCTTCTGTTTTATCATTTGAAAAAAATACAAAAAAAGAGAGTAAGAATTTTGTTTAAAATGTAACAATACGCATTTGCCTCTGTGCCATCGTGGGCACGCTTTGTAATTAACTTGCAGACAGCGCGGGATCGACACCGCGGCAGAGCGGTAATGTCTTCGCTTACAAATCTCGCGACCCGGGTTCGAATCCGCCCTCCGATATTTTGTTTTGCCTATGTTCCACCAACTTCATAATGCATGATTACGCGTTTCTGGTGCCTGCCAATCACGTTCGAGCAAAATCTGGTCTTGAACATGGTGAACCGAAAAAAAGTGATACTTTTTCAAACGCATTTTTGAGAACATGAGTACCTACGGATTTTTTTGGTGTTAAAAGAACAGTTGTGCCAAATGATGTCTAAAATTGAAATATAATTGTTATTTTCTTACACCAATTGAAAAATTTTTGGAGAACTTGGAAAAACTTCAAAATTTTGCATTTTTTGACGATAACTTTTTTATTTGCTATTTTTGAAATTACATTTGCCGTCAGAAAACATATATAAGTCACCTTTTTGGTGCATTTTGATTTTTCACCCTACCCAACTTTAAACTACCGTAGCCCTGGAATAAAAAATCATATGAGCCCAAAAGTTTCAGGACTTCGTAATTGGGTCTTAGGAAGGTCCCACACGAGTTTTCAGAAATTTCGATTTTTTCCATGTCACTGGCCTTATGAAGGCTGCTCGAGTTTTACAGAGACGGCGTCTTAAATGGGCTGAAACAAACAAACAAAATAACCTCACGATTTCCAAAAAACGAAACATACTTTTGAAAAGAGTTTGTTGTATTTTTAAGCAAAAAATATTTTGTGCAAGGACTGTTTTGATGCTTCACTATTGTTTCTAAAGTACAAAACTGTTTGAAAATGTGTCCTTTGGTTTTTTCGCTCTTTGAAAAAACTCAATTCACTCCATTAACACGTAGTCAAATTTCGCTGATTTTCAAAAAGATAATGAAACCATCTTATTCTGTACAAACGACAAGTATACGCCGCAATTTTTTTTAATTTTCCGCGCATACCTCTTTTGCAATTTTTTGTTAGGTAGAATTGCTGTTATCCAAAACTGAAACCGTTCCTGATCGTTTCGCAAACTTTGAAGATAAATTCGAATAAAACCATTTCAAATGTACAAAAATTACAAAAAAATAGCTTTTTCCTGAGATTATAATTAATTGATTGGATGTTTCAGCATGTTCTCTTTGCAATCAAAAAGAGTTTAAAACACTTTTGATTCATTTGGCAGTTTTACAATTATTTAAATGAAAATTTTTTACAACAAATGAGAAAGAAAGACAGTAAAATGTTAAAAAATGAACGTTACAATAAAAAAGGAAGTTACAATTTAAAATAGGCACCCTTTTTGGCTCAGTATTTTTTTATCTGTTTTTGTTTTCAAATTCAATCAGAAAAAGCGTTTTTACAGCTTTTTTTTTTAAACTTTTTCAAACTTTTGAGAAATCCACCAATCTAACCAATATATCGTTCTATTTTATCACAATTTGATAAAAAAACAGTATCGTTTCAATGTTTTAAATTTTAGCCACATATTGTTGATTTTTAAAACCATAATAAAATCATCGATGACTTCATTTCTAAACCTAAATTTATCGAAAGTTTGCAAAGTAAAGCATACAAAACAATATTTTAATATTTAACATTAAGAACACTTAGGCGTTTTTCTAAAAATTTGATAAATTTTTCAGAAGTTCAAGAAAGTTTCTGGGTCATGAACCTAGCAATCGATTTTTTCAAAAGAATGGAAACTGCTGCGACTTCATCGTTTTCTAAAAGTACTTCTAATCCAAAACTGAAATCGTTCCTGTTCGTTTTGCAAACTTTCAACGGTGGAGATAAATTTGAAGAAAACAATTAAAAATTTAACTGAATCGAAAAAATAGCATTTTCTTTGGATTTTAATTAATGGGTTAGATGTTTCAACATGTACTCTTCACAATTCAAAGAATTTTGAAACACTTCGGCCCAATTAAAAGAGTTATAATTGTTTAAACGGAGAAGGTTTATGAACAAAAAAAATTTAACAAAAAGTTATAAAGAATCAATAAAAAAGGAAGTTGTAATTTAACATGGGCATAGCCCTTAATTGGTTCAGTATTTTCTTCATCTGTTTTTTTTTTCAAATTCAATCCGAAATAAAAGCGTTTTTTCAGCTTTTTTCAACTTATGAGAAATCCACCAATCTAACCATTATGTCGTTCTGTATTATCACAATTTGAAAAACAAAATCGTTTCAATGATATAAATTTTATCCAAATATTGTTGATTTTTAAAACCATAATTAGATCATCTATGGCGACATTTTTGATTCTAAATTTAACCAAAGTTTGCAAAGTAAAGCATATAAAAAAGTATTTTAAAATTTCTCTTTAAAAACATTTAGGCAAATAGTCGAAATTGATAAATTTTTCAGCCAATTCAAGAAGGTTTCTGGGACATGAACCAAATAACCATCGATTTTTTCAAAGGAATGGAAACTGCCGCAGAATTTTGCATGGAAATCCGAGATTTCGCCACTTTACCATTTGAACAGAAGGTAATTTTGTTAAATTTTTTTAAAATTATTTTAAATATTTATTTCAGTGTGCAGTTTTCAAGCATCTTGCCGCTCGTTTGCCGCAAATTTTTCTTATTTTCACATCGGTGGATATTTTGGGCCACGATGTGGAAGAATTCAAGCTCGTTTCTCCCTCTGGAGCGATTTTTGATTATGATTCGAGTTTTCTGAATCCTACAGATGTGGCGAACCTTCCGCCGTTGGAACTGAGAGAGTGAGTTTTTTCGTTTAAAAACCCGGAAAAAATCAAAAAAAAAAATCCAATTTTTAATTGTTGCTCAATTTAAACAAAAATATGAAAAATACACACACTTAGCAATAATGTTTTATAATTTTATAATTTTGACTGAATGTTTCCACATCGTTTTCAATAGAGTCAACAATTCAACAACCAGTTGGAGAAAATTGAAGTTGCTTTAATTCCTTTTAAAAAATTATTGGCAGGCAAAAATTAAAACGAACGTGCAAATATTGTTAAACAGTAATTCATTACAATCGTTAGATAATTTCGCAGAACAAACGTTCACACATTGAGGCTACGAGGCCTGTTAAAAAAAAACGACAATAAATAAATATTCATGTGACGAAAATAACGAAAAATCGAAATTTTTCAAAAATCTCTTGTCTGGTATTTTAACTTTATATATTTTTTAATTCATATATTTTCTCTCACGACGCTCACTGCTAATCAATAAAAACTGTTTTTTTCTAAAGTAAATTTGTAAAAAAAAAATCTCACATATAATTTTTCCAGGGCAATGATTCAAACTGAATATCATGTGAACACCGTTTTCATTAAACCGTTCAAACGACTTCACGCCGATTCTTTTGAGAAATCTTTCATAATCGCCTGTGCAATGTGGCTTTTTGAAGGTAATTAAACCACTTTTAAAAATGGGTTTTCATATTCGATTTTCAGGATTCGATGGAATTTCACCCTCCACTTTTACAATTGCAGCCGGAATTCGAAGCCGTCTAGCTGATGAACTAGATTTTTATTATAAACATCAAAAGAACATGAAAAATTATGGGTCCCGAATTTACAAATTGCTTAATTTGGTGACGTCATTAGATGTAAGATTTATGTTTTTTTTAAATTGCATTTGGTTTTCAGAGGGTTGCTGAAATGAGGGAGCGAGATGGACTCATGTCGAAGACCTTTGATATGTTCAAAGTGGACGTTTATCTCAGTGAAATGCTCGCGGCAATGTAAATTTTCAAAAGATAAAAATGTAAATTTTAATAATGAAGTTTTAACTTTGTTTTCAATTGAATCTATTTTTCGAAAGTGAAAAGGCCTTTTTTAAAAAGTGTCTTCAGCATCCAAAAAGGCTAGTTTGCAGTTAGCACAAAAATTGCAAAAGTAGCACTACTTTTTTAATTTTTTTTTGTTCAAGATGTTTTAAAATTTGCTTGTCTTTTTTAAATTTATTTCCCCTTATATATTTCCCTGAATTTCACTTTTTGAAATGTTTTCGACAACCCAAGTATTAGTTTAATATTTGCCTTTCACCCCTTCAGGGGGCGCAAGGTAGTTGGGTGATTTTTTGCGTTTATTCACATTAATGTTTCAAATGGAGAGCGGCTAAATACGATGTGGGCGATAAAAAGTCGAAATCCTTCGGTTGGAAATAGACGATGCAAAAAATTCAGCACAATCGAAGTCAATAATTTATTACAACTAACAACGAAAAAGCTATAAATGTCTAAACTACACATTTGTACAAAATTACAACAAAATGTTTTTCTTCAAAAACAATGGCAAACAGCTTCGAAATCCTTGGAAACACAGTGACCATTGTTCCAATACATATCCAGTCGATCCAGGGCCAAAATGCCAAGAGACCCGTATTTTTTCCTAGACATGAAGACCTTGAAACCCAATTAAAAGATTTCTAAATTGCGATAATTACATAAAATTCAGCTCCCCTTCCAATATCAGTTGTTGCTTGAATTGTTCCTATGTAATGAACTACAGAACCAACTGACGATGAGAATTGAAAAAGTTTTTCTGTCTGAATTTATTGAATCGAAACAAATCGATAAAGTTAAATTCGAACCTTAACGAAACTCCATTTTCTGCATTTGTGAGCAATTTCAGATTCATGTAGAAATAGATTTATGCGATCGATAATTTCGAAACCGATTGATTTCGCTTTGAAGAGGCTTCTGAAATTGTTTTATACTCCAAATTTCCAACGAATGGGCAAGGATTTTCACAATTTTTAAAGGACTAGGTTTAGTCCTGCAACGATATTTGTAAAATGTCTGCACACTCCGCTTTTGCAATGCTCCTTCGTTTATTATATCTCTGTTCACTTCAATGTTTCAAACACTTTTTGGTTAAATACGTGCCATTTTTAAAGATTGCCCGAAAATCGAACATCGTCCCTTGGAAACAGACTATAGCTGATGACAATGATTTTTTCAAAACTTTATTAAATACCAATTTATATCGAAAATATTTTTTGTTAGTGGAAAGATTTTGTTTTTCATAGCACTTTGGATTGAAACATCATTTTTCAAAACCCGCTAAAAAAATTTTATTCACTAAATGTTTCATTGTTATTTTTTTAAAGAATTTCCGTGCAAACGTAGGTGTTCATTTCGCATGGGTTCCACAATTATTTAAGGTAATACAAACTGGGTTTGTTGAAAAAAACGTAAATTTTGCGTCAGTTATTTTTTGAACAAAACAAACTTTTTTGTAGGAATCCGTGTGCCAAAAGTTTAAATTGAAGCACCAACCACAAAAAGTTTTGGTAAAAAAAGCATTCCGAGCACAAAAAAATAAAATACAAAATATTTTGTTAACTATTGTTTCACCGCAAAATAACAGACAGAAATAAATAGCCAAAACGTTTTGTTAATTTAGCGTCGAAAAAAATTTGTTTAAGTTTGACGAAAATTTTCAAAGGGTTTTTATTATTACCGAACCATTTTGTGTGGGCGAAAATAAGATTTTAATGTTAAAATCGTTTTTTAACCACGTTGCTTCAGCATTTTTTCCATAATTGAAAAAAAAGTTTAATTTGTTATCTTTGGTTTTCAAAACCGTGATTTATAAAAAAGCCTTTTTGTCACATTAAAATTTAATCAGTGTTTCAATATATGGGCAGTATTTGTTTCACTCCAATTTAAAACAAATAAAATGTTATGTAAAATTAAAAACTGCTGATAAAAAAAACAAATGATCTGTTTCGAAAGAAGTATATGTTTCAATGTTTATTTCAACTTATTGTTTATTAAACAATTTTTAATGTTTTATGGACAAATTATAGAATAGTAGCCGTAATGAAGACGTTGGACGGCGGTTACTTGTGTTTGAAAAAATGAAAAAAATGACAAAAATTTTAGTTTACCATTAAAAAAACTATTTCTTTTTGAAAAAAGTGTATGTTTTGTGGCTTTTAAATGCAAAGTATTTTAGACCGTCTTTTATAGAAAATAGCCAAAGAGAAAGAGAGAAAGAGAGAAAGTGAAAGAGAGAGAGAGAGAGAGAGAGAGAGAGAGAGAGATAGAGAGATAGAGAGAGAGAGAGAGAGAGAGAGAGAGAGATAGAGAGATAGAGAGAGAGAGAGATAGAGAGAGAGAGAGAGAGATAGAGAGAGAGAGAGAGAGATAGAGAGAGAGAGAGAGAGAGAGAGAGAGAGAGAGAGAGAGAGAGAGAGAGAGAAGAGGCAAAACCCACCGTTTCAAAACATCTTGTCTAGGATAATTCTCACAAATGCAATATTCAATGGGAATTGGGAGTGCCCGACAAGTTCTAGGTTTCGGCTGCTGACGAAGAAATGAATGTCCGAATTCTCCTTCAATTGTCATCATAGAATTATTTTTAAAATTTGCAGACGGTTGGTACTAAACAAGAAAATGTAAATTTATGAAGAAAAAAAATTTGTAAAGTGAGGAAAAACCGATTTAAAAATGTTAAAGGGCTCGTCAGGGGCCTTTTCAGAATCGTATGCTAATGAGGATTTGGCAAGCATTTTGCGCACGGCCGTTGTCTGGAGCGGTGTTCGGGAAAATCTTTTCAATTGAAATGGCTCGATTAGCATACACCTCATTTCCAATCAGAAAAGGCCCCTGACGGTCCCTTTAAGGACAAAAATGTTCTATCGGCGAATGATTAAATAATGGATAAAAATTGGAATCTTATATTAAATGTGTCAATCTGAAGTAATATATTTGAATTTATGCACACAACGTTTTAGTTCTGTCAGCCAGACGTATTTCAGAAAAATTTCAAAGAATTTATTTTTTACACGAAATTAAGAAAAAACTGTTTCGACAATCAATCTGAGATTTTCTATTCATCATTCGTAGAAATGTTTTCAAATAAAAAAATTACAATGTCACAATTTTTTCGCAAACAAAAAAATATCGACGACGTCTTATGTTAAAAAAATCATCTCAAAGTGCAAAAACAAGCAAAAAAAAGCCCATAAACGGATGAAAATTGAATTTTTGCGGCACTGCGTTTCGATGTTTCCGACGCGATTTATTTGTTTTTAAACCCAAATATTGGAGCTTATATATGTCATTTTTTCAAGCTGAATTCCAAAGTGACACATGAAATTTAACTACTGACCCGTAAAACACCAAAATACCCTTACTTTTCAGCAAAATTCAATTAATGGAGGTTTATCGAATGTTTAGAATGATTTTTGGAATATGCAGGCGGCTGGTATAGAATTTAAATTATATTCTGAAAATTCAAAGTGATTTTAAAAGATATAAACATTTTATCATAAAGCTATTTCATCGATGAAAAATATCACTGTGAATAAACAAAACTGAGACGGACTTTTTCTGAAGATATATTTTTGAAACAGGTAAATGTTTTTACAACAATTTCTTTGTGTTATAACGTTCATTTTTCCCGCGATTACGGCAAATTTGCCGCCTTTCGGAAAACATCAAAACAAAAATGGTTTGTAAACGGCGGACAAGGAGAACGTACTTACAAGAAAACTAAAAAAAACCCCAATTTCAGAGAAAAACCCGACCTTTAAAATATCGAGCAACGTAGCTCTCGTGTCGAAGTGAGTTTGCAACTCCTTTGAATTTTCTTTCAAAATTTCCATCAGCTCCTTGTTTTTCCTAAGTTCCTTAGGAACTGTTATTAAAAGAGCAGGGTTGTTGAAGTCCAAAGCTCCAACTTTGGTAGCCACAGCCTAAACAAATTTTATCTTTGGAAGTTAAAAAAAAAATCAACTTACATCTGAAGTTCTGAGCCCATGGTCTCCTCCAAAAATAACAAAACTGTCCTCCAACTGAAATAATAAAAATATATTTAATTGTTTGTAAAATTACAATGTGTTTATTTTTGGTGAAGAAATCGAAGAAGTGAGGATCCGCATCCATGGAGCCATAGGCGGTAGTGTGGCCGACTTTTGTCAGCCACATGAAGCCCATTTTTGGTTTTCCTAAATTTATAACTTTTTAATTTGTGAAAAATAAAACCTGAGTAGGAATTTGCGAACTGATCGAAGTATTTGATAGCATGTTGGTGAGGTAGGAGGCAGTGATCTTGCTCCAATTTGATTTTTGTCTCGGTTTCCGTGGTGTGGAAATATGGGCTGAAAAGAGAAAAATTGAAATAGAGAGAGAGAGAAAGAGAGGCGAAGAGACGCAGAGACGCAAAAACTCAGAGACGCAGATACGCAAAGTCGAAGAGACGCTGAGACAGAGAGACGCAGAGACGCAGAATACCAGAGACGCAGATACCCAGAGACGAAGAGACGCAGAGACGCAGAGACGCAGAGACAGAAAGACAGAGATACAGAGAGACAGAGAGACAGAGAGACAGAGAGACAGAGAGACAGAGAGACAGAGAGACAGAGAGACAGAGAGACAGAGAGACAGAGAGACAGAGAGACAGAGAGACAGAGAGATAGAGAGACAGAGAGACAGAGAGACAGAGAGACAGAGAGACAGCGACAAAAACATACGTGTAGGTATGATGCGTAAAAGGAACATCAGCTCCCTCACACCCGTAGTCAACCGTTCTAACGTACTCCGCAACATGGTTAGTCTGAACCAAAATCAATTATTGATCTACTTTTGACCTACCATATACCCATAATCCCTAAACTCTTTTAAAAGCATCGTTTCATTATCCAACTTTCGGCTGCAACTTTTATTTCTTTCCCAGCCTGGTTCAGGTTTCAGCGGAGGCAAATTATAGATGTCTCTGTTTATTGTATCACTGAGTTTGCCTAAAATTTGGGATGGAATGTTCGGAAAAGATGAATTTTTGTATTTTAAGGGATCGTCAGGGGGCCAAAAAACCAACGTGGTACTACCTACGATTACGATCGGCCCGACTACCCATTAGGGATTTGTTGAAATGATTTGGGTGCGAGGACTGAACCTCTTGCTGAGAGACGCAGACAGAACGAGAAATTCCGCTGAGACCCTTTTTCCACATCATACTCGGCCACCAGCTATATTTTCATGAATTTTCAATAATTTTACGATGGTTTTTTAGAATGTGAATAATTTAAATAGTGTAAAAGTTGAAAAACTAATAAAATACACAAATTAAAACGAGGTTTGAAATTCCGCAAAGAATTTTTTTGGTAATAGTGCCAGTTTGCCGATTAGCGCACACTTTTATATAAACACCGCGACGTCTGTTCAGAGGATGGCCCGCTGAATGCCGTTGGGACAAAATTTTGGCTTTTTCATCATTAAAATACTTTTTTATCGGGTACTACGTACATAAAATGGTTGTGGAAACCTGACGTAATTATATAAGAATAATAAAAAAACTTGCAAAAGGCCTCTGACGGTCCCTTTAAGAATAATTATAAAAAGGTTAATTTAAAAATAAAAACTCACCGAAAAACCACGCAAATCCATTTGGTCTGCTGTTATGCCCAATTCGATTTAGGTATGGAAAAGCAATGGCTTCCAAATCGTTCAAAAGAAAGTTGTTAGTTTTGTTGAAATTTCTGAAAAAAAGAAATTATTGAAATTCAGCAATGACTTTTAATTGATTTTTCGAGGAAAGCGACGTAATGAATATAAAGAAAACAGTTTAACTTATGAACTTGCCGAAACATTTGAGTGTGCGCAGTCGAATCAACAATGAAAAAATAAACGTCATATTGTTTTCCGCTGACTTGGAATTTTGGGGTTTCGTGAGGTCTGAAAAATTTAAAGGTCTATTTTTTTTTCAAAACGTTGTATAATAAAACAAAAAGAACTTACAATTCAACAATTTGTGTATGAATGTAGAAATCGAAAGCTTCAGATATAAATTTTCCCTTGTCGGAACAACGAGTTTCGACCTTAATGATCTATTTTTTTAAACAATCCATGAAACATTTAGTTTTCAAAACAACAGTTTGGCTTTCTTGGGGTCGTTTTTTTTGGGGTCATACGATTTTTTTTTTATTAATTTGTGTTGGGTTTGCTGTTTCACTTGCATAGTCAAGTTTCATCTTTCAAAAAGTTCCAGTGTTTCCACCAACCGCCTTGTTTAATAAAAACTCGTCGTTTGGCTTGAAAAATGGACGCAACAAAAACGTTTCTTAATTATTAAAAAATGCCCAAATTTTTATGGAACAGCAAATTTCGGCTTAAAACTTTTTTCCAGGTTTTTGCTCACATTTTGATTGCTTGTCTTGAAACATCGTTCTCCGTCACACGTATTATTGCGCACTGGGACCAAAACCGCGCGGTAAAGATGAAAAAACTGTAATAAAAGCAAGGCTATTTATTACCAAAATGGTGAAACATACTATTGACTAAAAAAATCTTTAAAATTTATTCGTTTTTTCTGGCACTGAAAATTGACCGCTAAATTTCAAAGAAGGAGCTCACAGAAATTCATTGGAATTAAATTTTACTTAAAACCTGAAGAAAACACTGAAATTTTTTTTTAATTGTAAGTGAGAATTGTAATTGCTTTTATGTGTCTTTGCCAATTAAAAAAAATCTGAAGATTTAAAATTTAAAACGAAATATTTTTTCATTGAAGGTTTTTGCTGTTCAGAAATTTTTTCTTTTTTTTTTTTTGATTTTTTTTTCTTAATAAAACCATACATTTTTCACTCCACGTCGTGTTGCGTTTGGATAAAAATAGAGTAAAAGCTTTGAATTTTTGTAAAAAAAAACAATTTTTTATCAAAAGCTTTAATTTTTGAAACCTACGCTTCAATTTTTTTTATACGTCGATTTTGGAACCATAAACCCAAAGGAGAACTTTTGCGAGGTAAAGATCGAAGTCAATATAAAGACTTCAAAACTTCGAAACAATTTTAAATTATAAACACGTTGTTTTTTATAGTTATTTTACAACAAAAAAAAATCACTTACCACGTCACACAAAAAAATAAAATTCTCCTCGGTGTGGTACCACTTTCCAGCATTTGAAGCTGTTGAATTTCTAAAAGTTTGACACCTGAAATCTTGTGATACAAAAAAAATAAATACAAACCTTCCCCAACAATCATGTAATTCAGGCCATTTTGCTACAAGTTTTCCTCTTATAAGTGATGAGTATATCTGTGAATATTGGTTACATTCCAATTTCGGTGGATTTTTATAAAACTGTAAATTTATAAACCAAAAAATTCAATAAAGTCTAACCTTCATGATTTCCGGATCGAAAAAGTCAATTTCTGGATGAATACAGGTTTCTTCTGTTTCGTTTGTTGAAAATGGAAAAGTTTTGTTGCATAGAGAAATAGAAGGGTTAGTTGAAACTTGCGGTTCTTCTGAGAGAAAAAAACTTGTTTTTAATGAGAAGAAGAAGAATTTTTAGCCCAGAAGGAGTACATTAAAATTTCGTTTACATAAGTTCGCGGCGAACTTTGCATTTTGGGATGTTTTTCATTTTGCCAATTGATCTAGTCATTTAAGATTTTCGCCCCCAGATTCCTTGGTTTAGGCTGGAAAATTTAAGTAAGCCGATTTAGCTGCAAACTTTGCCTGAGTAACATCGAATCCAACGCTAAAACAACAAGACATGGCACTGCGAGGGATTTTTCTTCAGTAGTTTCATTGCGCTCTTGTGTTAGATAATTTTTTAAGTGAAATATTCAAATGACATGAATAATGCTGGGACTCAACAAAATTTTATTTTGTATACATTTTCGTTTATTTTTTTTTGTTTGTTGCAAATTCAGATAGTTAACAAGCCGTTTTTTTGCTTGTTATCATTTTGGCTTGTTTTCACCCTTTCCCAATTTTAAGTGAAGAAAAATTAGGTCGTTAATTAAATCTTAAGCATGTTTTTTCCTGCAAATCTAGTTATCCTAGGGAGATGCAACGGAAATCGGAAACTTTGGACAGGCCTAATTTTGCACAGTTGTTAAATAAAAAGTCCGAAAAAGGGCAGATTTACGAGTTTGAACGGGTCGCTATGAGTTGAAAAATACACTTTATCTTATCGTTAATTTTATTTGTTGAAATATGTTTAAAGGGAAAGTCAGGCGGATTTTACAATATTTAAATTTAGAGAGAAAAATTCGCTGATCGTGAAAATTTATATGGCTTTGAGACGAAAATTTCGCTTTTTCGAGAAAATCCACTTCAAAGCAGTCAAAAACGGGTCTCCGTCTACAGATTTGTAGACGGCCAGTACGCTCTACGTTTCCGGCATTTACAAGGCATGCTAATAAACCTAATTTCATTCTAATTGGATGAGATGGTTTTAGAAAAGAGGAGGGTGCGAGATCAAATATCTCCAAAAAAAGCCAGTTATCACGCAGCTTTTGTTAATGAATAAATACTAAATGTGGTCATTTACTAAACTGCGAAACTGCTAAAATACTAAACTGCTTTTAGGAATTCGAAACTAATTTTATTGTTAAAATCGACGGTAAATCCATTTTAAAACATTTTAGTTACACAATTTTTATTGAACGGAAATTTAGTTACTAGTAGCTATTTCTAGCTAAAACATCACTCGTAGAAAACTAAAATGATAATGTCGTCCGACGATCGGCAGAGGTTTTTCCGTGATCTAGTAAGAAGCCTCAATTTGGACTTTTCGAGGAATTTTTCGATTTTTTGAAAGAGAGGAACTCTAACCATCTTTTTGGTAATAATTACAAACGTTTGTGATGTAAAAATATCTATCGATTGTTTTTTTTACAGTCAAATAAGTTGTGTCTGAAGCGAGATATGAAAAGAAAACCCTAAAGTGTCGTTAAGGACGTTAAGGTATCCACATTAAAAAAAACGTGTTGTGCGACCTTTCAGGTCTTTATAAACTAGTTTTAGGGAGAATGTGTCTTAAATACTCAGAAACAGAAGTAGCCAAATGAAACAAAAAAAAGCTCACTTTCCACCCTCCTTTCCGTAAAATAGAAAACAGCAAAATTGCAGAGAAACACAACAGTGCACAGATATCCAACGCCGATGATTGTTTTTTGACGGCGGGTTCTTCCAATTTGACCGTACCATTTCTAAAATTCACCGAATGCTTCAAAGAAATAACAAAATCTCACCCAATCAGTTTTCTCAAAACGAAGAAGCAGCTTTTCCTGAGGATCCATTGTTGGCCGCTTTGATTTGTGGTGTAAAAACTGTGTTTGATGTGTTTCTGACCTTGGTAATAGATAGTGAGCGGACATATAAACAAGCTTTTTGAACTTGGCGCCTCCGGTTTTTGTGTTCAATTTGGCAAAATATAAAATTGTCAAAACACAAAGTTTGCTAAACAAGACGTAAGATTGCGTCGAACTGATGCAAAACAAAATAAGTTTAAATTAACCTTTACTAAAGTAGAACTAAAAATATATATATTAAGGATGGAAAAAAATAAATGTCAAAAAATGAAATGTCTTAGACGTGGGTTTTGTATTCAATGTTTTGTTTTCGGCTCATATCTTCCATTATAAAATCTCGTGGGTCCACAGATATCCTTTTGATCCACCGGATTCTAGCTTTAAAATAAAAGCAGAACTTTTTGCAATTTTGCTTTTCAATGTTACAATCGCTGTTGTTTAAAAAATTACAGTTTTTTTTTGAAACACTGAATTTGAGCAGTTCTGATTGATTATATTTTTGATAACAAGGACAGCAAAACTTTCCTTCTAATATCACTCAAATTTGAAGCACATAAGAAGGAAATATTCACTTTTTGAAAATTTTTTTGATAGTAAATTGCTTTACAAACAGAAAAAGTTACAAATCTTATTTTTTTTTCAAATCACTCTCTCTCTATGTCTGTCTTTTTGCTCATTTTCTATCACTACCTATTTTCAACAATGTCGAAAGGAAAACCTAACAAAAAACAAAAGAGGAATCTTTTCTAGCCATGTGGGACGTTAGCACAGCTCTTTGCCGTGACTGAGCAGCAGATATTAGAGGCCAGGGTTGCGGAACCACAAACCGAACAAACTTTTTTTTTCTAATATCTGCAGCAGAACATTAACTAATCCTCATGGGTAAACCCTCAGGCCATCCGGAGTGTTCACTGATTCCATGAGAGCCTGTGACCACCTGATTAAAGGGACACAAAAAGCAACGTCGTGGCTTGGATTATAGCGACTTGCGACTTATGACAGGCTGAGCGCTGACCTTTTCAATCACCGATAAGTGTTAATGAGGCTGTGACATTCAGTCGCTTAAATAACCCCTATCCCAGCGGGTACCTATTTGGTACGGGTTTCAAAGGAATTTTTGGCGGTGTCCCGGCCTCTTCCGTATCAGATCGGCGGCTGCTGTGTGACACCCCTTTGTTCATATGCAATATTTCGGTTCAATTACCGAAGTTTTAGGTACTAATTGAAAAGCGCACTCTGCTAACGCGAAGTTAGGAAAAATTTTGGACTGGACTCCTTCATTTAATCTCTTTCCCCTCCCCTCTTTATTCTCTCTCTGTCAATCCCTGTCTCTGTGAATTTCTCTCTCTCTCTCCCTCTGACTATTTTAGTCTGTGTCTGTCTCCATCTCTCATTTTGTCTGCTTCTACCTTCTTTCTGTTTGCCTGTCTCTCAAGATGTAAAGAGAGAGAGAGAGAGAGAGAGAGAGAGAGA
>OZ059903.1:25696830-25745258 GCA_964057215.1 Oscheius myriophilus
TTCTCTGACCAAACCATGCCAGAATCAACACACTTCTGAAGTCGACACGAACGACAAGAAAATCGATATACTACAAAAAAAATTTTAACAAAAATAATAATAATAGTATCTCACCGCCGTTGACATCACATTTACCATCTTTTTCGCATAAGTACCGCATATTGAGCAAATGAGTTCGTTTCCAAATTGCCGCGCAAGCCCGGCAACAAATTCCTCCATAATGAACTCCAGCATACGGTGCAGTGCATATTTCACAGAGCATACTGAAGTATTTGAATCTGAAAAAAAAAATTAAAAAAGATAGTATGAGATACAGTCGTCGCCAATGCTACTTCCCCAATCTCGCTCTTAGCTCCGTTCAAATGACATCAGACGCAAATTTGCGTACGAAAATTCTGTGTTTTAGGATACGTACGCAATACTGCGTCAGGGTTAAATCTGTGAATCGGTCAAGAAGTAAAATTGGCGATGCGCAGGCGAAAAAAGCGTGCAAAAAGCGAAAACGCAAAGAAAAAGCGGCTTTTTCTCGCCAATTTCAGTTTGGCAGCGCTGTACACTTTCGCGGAATGAATCTCGGAATTGGTTCGAAATTGGTCAGAACTTTCCTTTGACCAATATAGAACATTTTGAAACTTTTAGACTAATATAGATTTTTAGACATTGGGTACGGTGGAGTATTGTAATTTTGCAAAAGTGGTCGAAACAAGTAAATGTGGGGATATTCTGGACGGTTTTGATATGGATACTTCAAATATAACACTGAAAAAAAGAAATTGCTGTGTATTTCGGCAAAGGAGTCCGAAAACTTCGAAAAATCGAAAATAAATGTTTGAAAATGAAGTTTTTCACATTTTTCGAACAAAAAAGCGTAGCAATAAAAGCCAAACTTTTGGCGCAGAAAGATGCATTGATGTTATTTGTCCATTACGAAAAATTAAAGTCCAAAAAACTCATGACGAATATCAACTTTGAAACCGAAGTTTTCAGTCGATTTGATCAGCAAAAAAATCACTTATGGTAGGCCAAAACATTTCTTTGCCTAAACGGATGAAAACACATGTATTAATTAAAAAATTAAAGTAAGAATAACTCGTTTCGAAAAAAATTTTTAGGAAAAAATAGTTTTGACCTACCTAAAGTGATTTTTCCTGATCAAATCGATTCAAGGACGATTTTCGAGGAAGTTTTTTCAAGCAAGTTTCAAAATGCTGTTTTTTTGGCCTCATTAAGGTTATGGACCAGTTTTGAGCCAATTTTGAATTCATAAAGAGTAAAAAGCAAAAAACACTACAAAGATCGGTCAATTAGGATGTTGTGCAACTTTTGAATCAGCAATTTTTGAATCACAAACTTTTGCATAGAAAAGCCTCAAAGTTCGCTAACGAAAACCGCACTATTCAGTCACAGCGGGCTGTGAGAATGTATTGCACTGAGCGATGGTCATTGTAGATGCGATCGAGGCCATTTCCTGGCGAGACGTTAGTGTTTATGCGTTTTAAAGGTTCAGAAACTGGATGAGTCCTAATTCGAAGGCAAACGATTTTTAATTTCAACCGGATTACAAGTGGGCTCTAAAAACTACTTGAATTTTGTATCAAATTTTAATATTAGTATTGTAATTTTAATGGTGAATAATGACTGCTCAGATATAAATTCCAAACTATTCAAAATCTAGATAAATACTTGAGCCAACCTTATAAAAAATTGCTTTTTTTCGTATAAATAAGAGATCGTCTTTGTAAAAGTAGAGTTTGATAAGGTTTTTTTTAAAAATTATCTTGGAATCGGCTGAATTTTTGTTTATAACCTTTCTTTGGTTAAAAAAACTTATACTGAAGCGCGTAGCGCGAAAACATAATTTTGGCTATTTGGATTTGTAAAAAAATGTAAAGTAATTTGTAAAACTTTTGTTTTTGTGGTCGGCGATTCCTGTCGTGGTACATTCCTAGGTCATTTTTTTCCTGCAGAACTCCAAAAAAAATCACATAAAAGGCTCAATATCAAGTTGTAGATGCCCTCGAGGCCATTTCCGGGCGAGAAGTTAGTTTGTATTTATCTTAACCGTTCAGAAACTGGAATCCCTCAGCCGTTTTGCAAAGACTAATGATCTTTAAAGACAAAGAATTTTTAATTTACATGTTTTGCCATACATTTTTCTTTCAGTTTCAAAAACAAAATAATTCATATTTTACTTTTCATTGGAGTCAAAACAATAGGGAAACAAAGATCATCAGAAACCTCGAGATATTTTTTCGAAAGTTCAAAAAACCAAAAACGTCTGATTGTTCGAAAATCAAGGTACATTAACAGCGAACCAATAAACTATGGGAATATAGATAACGCTCGCTATAAAATATAAAAAAAGTTTGAAGAATGAAAGGTAAAAGTGACAAATCACAATAATGTGTTTTCTAATCTAACCCAAACAGTGGTTTGACATTTTTTTCAAACATTGGTTTTTTTCCTCTGATTTTGGCATACAACTGTTTTCCGATCACAGTTTTTTATAAGATTTGAAAAAGCAGCTTTGACATCCTGAAATTTTGACCTGAAATTACCAAAAAAAGTCATCTTTGTTACTTTTAGAAGGGTTTGTTCAGTCAACACAAAAAGTTTCTCTAAAAAAATTATTTTCATCGAAATCAGTCGTGAAAATATAAAAAAGACAGATATAAAAAAGACAGATAAAAAGACAGACAGATATTTAGAAATATAGTTCATTCTGGTGACTTTTAAAACACAAATTGTGTCATACCTTTTTTTAAACAACCGAAATTAATTTTGAGGGCAAATACAATTATTTGTCTGCGTAAAATTTCCAACTGATTTGATACTTGAGACCTTTGTTTTTCGCAAGTTACAGTAAACCAGGGGTTGATTTCAGTACTCCGATCCAAATATCGATAATTGACAATAGTACTCCGATCCAAAAACATAACTACTATGCAAATTTTCAGTCCGATTGTTGAATTTTGTAGTTCATTTTTTATGCCCAAAGCATTTGGAGTCTCTTTGAAATTGCGTCTTAATTGACATAATTTCAGTTTTAAAAACAGAATAATTCATATTTTACTTTTCATTAGAGTCTGCACAAAATGGAAACAGAATAAGTATATTAATCTTACCAGAAAGCTTTTAGGATTTTTGGTCGAATGTTTTAACCGAAAACGTCTGATTGAGCTAAAATCAATCAGCAGCGAAACAATAAACTATGGGAATATGGGCATCGCTGGCTATAAAATGTAAGAAAATATTCAAGAATGAAAGGTAAAAGTGACAAATCACAAATATGTGTTTTCTATCAAATCTGACTTATTAAAACATTTTTTTTCCGAATTTGGCATACAACTGTTATCCAATCATAGTTTTTTTTCCTAAATTTGAAAAAAAAAATACTAGAATACTAAAAATACTAAAACAAAAAAGTTTCATTCACTTCATTTTTCTTCTTCTTTCTCGACGACAATCTCTGAAACGTAGAGTTCAGTTTTGAACAGTTTAAATGTTGCATAAACTTGTCGATCCCTTTTTCTAATTTCAGCCAGTTTCTGAAAAATATTTAGGAAAGACGAAAAAAAAAGATTTTGTAGGTTTTCGTATTATTTTTAAGACAAAACCTACAACATTTTTATTTCCTGGGAAGAAATGCATATCAAAACATGTACAAATTAATCCTGCGTTTGAAACAGCCTTTGGCGGCAGGACAAATTTTTTCTCAATGGGGCGCGTTTACAACCCCCATACCCACAATGAAAAATTTTTCATTTTACAAAATCCAGATTTTAGCCAATAATGCCAATAATGCTAAAATAATGTATAATTCGACGTTTGAAAAAATGATGCGTGAAAATGATGATTTAATAGTGAAAAAAGTCACTCGTTAAAAAGTGAAAAAAGTCAACAAAAATAAATAATAAAATAAGAACATTTTTCAAACTCAATTTTTTGAGTATAAAGCAATAAAAATGTTTTACCTTATCATTAGGTGTCAACCATGTTCCAGCTAATGTAGCATAGGCTTTTGAAAACTGATTACACATGCTCATTTCAAATGGAAATTCAATTTTTTCGAAATTCTGAAACAATTCGTTTTCAATTGAAGGTTTCAGCAAACCTTGCTCAAAGTTTGATCTAGTCTTGTCCTAACATTTCGGAAAAATTCTTCATAATCACCGAAAACATTTTCTTCGCTGTATATATTATCAATGTCACTTTCTTTGATCGAAACTACGGATGTCTGAAGGGGAAAATTGTAGAAAATATAAATGTAAAATTATAACAAATTGAAAACAAAGCATTATAACAAATTTAAAACAAAGCAAACATCGTTAAGTGAATTTTCCGGAGAAACTGTTGAGTGTGATGATTCGTCTGAAAAAAAATATTTTAATAAAATTAGGAGCAAGTTGTGTTTTTTTGAAATTTAATTTTTCGTTAGTTTGCGTTTATAACAATTTTCTTTTCAGCATGAAACAAAAAGCAAGGTTTTTATTCAAAAAAAGTTAATCGCTTTTTCATTCTAGGAGACACCCCAAAAAAATAAAGCTTTTATAAAAACTTTCAAAAGTAGAACGTGCTGAAAATTTTTACATTTTTAAAAATGCAGTCACTTATAATCATTATCAGAAAGAACAATCAATGATTTTTTTTCGATTTTTGTTCTTTATTGTGTTCTTTATTGTTATAGTCTGTTTTCCAAAAACGGCACCGATTTTAGCTAATAACCTTAAAGGATGGTACAATGGGTCCCACCTCGATATCGTAAATGTCTGAGCACTCCTCTTTTTCAGTGCTCTTTCGGGTATTTTTCTATTAAAAATTTCACTGTTTCAAATCGTCAGTGGTTAAAAAGGACCTTTCTTTGGAAACAGACTATATAAAAATGATTATCAGATTTGGCAAACGGATTGAGGAATTTCGCTTAATTTTCTTTTAAAAACCTTGGTGAAATATGTTATCTAAAAAATTCAAAAGTGTATTTTAGAATAATTATCATTTCGCAAATTAGTATGAAATTATGACTTAAAAATTATCGTATCGAATACCTCACCTATCCAAATCATTCCCGCTTTGATGCACTTGTTTAGTCGACAAGAACGACAAGAATATCGGTTTTCTGAAATTCAAATTATTCCAATTTTGCAAAAGAAAAAACTTACCATACGTGATATGACAGTTGCCATTTTTCGCACAAAAGTATTTTATTTGCATAACTTTGGTTCTTTTCCAAAAAGCTGCACAAGCACGACAACAGGGGATTTGGTAGTGAATTCCGCCGTCGGGAGAAAAGCATACACGACACTGCATTCTGAAAAACGAATAACTTAAGATGATATAAAGAAAATATTCAAAATGAAAATGTTGTAAATCAAAATTATATTTTGAAATGTTTAAGTTCACTTTAACAGCCTTTACATCTTATACTCTTCGCCAATTCTACTTCGGCCAAAATGCGGCCACGCCCCTTTTGTAACATTTTGGTTAATAAATTGAGCGGAACAGTGAAGTGATTTATTACAATAAAACTTTAAAAAAAGGGGAAAAAAGTTTTTTAAAAGAAAGACAAAGACGGAATGCTGTTCTGTGATTCGTTTCAAGAAAATACCCAATTTGGGCAAGACAAGATGAGCACTTTGATAAGTGTCCGCCGTGAGACATGTCAAGGCAACTGCGCCCGTTTCCCACCGGGGGGAGGGGTCTTTGCTGCGCGTTTGGATGACATTTCGTGGGGAGTCAAACTAATAAAGAAAGGGAATTTTATAATTTTCTTAAAGAAAAATTGTTTTTCAAAAACAAAAAAATGTGTCTTAAGACAGCGTGTCTGGTAAACTCGCCTTTGAAGATGAATTTGTCCATCGATTTGATCAGGAAAAAATTCAAATTTTGTTGGTGAAAAATATATTTTGCTAGAAAATTGAACCAAACTTGACAAACCTCTTCAAGTGTTATTGTGATAAATGGTGAAATTGTTTTCTGCCGGTTGAGCCCAAAAAATATTTTTGACCTACAAAATTTGAGTTTTTTCCTGATCAAATCGATGGAAAAATTCATCTTCAAAGTCGATTTTTGCTATGAAGGTCACGGACTTCTTAGGATTTTAATTTTTGAAAATGTGCGCAAGAACACGAAGCATTCAATCATGATAATCGGGTTGTTGATACTTTTTGTTGTGTTTGTAAAACTTGTTTCTCAAGAAAATGGGGGTACTAAAAGGGGAAACCTACTGTCACTATTTTTCTCGAAAAGGCAGTTTTCCGAATTCACAACACTTCAAATGCTTTCACCACCGACTTCAAAACAATATGCTGGTGATTTTCGAAGTAGAATAACTTTGTGAAACTTTCAAATTATGTAATTTTCAATTATAGTCTATAATGAGTTTCCTAAAAAGAGACAAGGAAAATGGGATTTTCCTCAAGGACTATGTACATTTGGTCTCACAACGTTTTATAAATTGTCTGCGCACTCCTCTTTTGAAGTCCTATTTTGCTTCTTCTTTTTCTATTCATTTCAATGTTTCAAATCGCCAATGTTTAAATATAGTTTGTTTCCAAAAAAAAGGTCTTCGAATTTCGGGCAATCTTGAAAGATGAAAGGTATTTAACCAAAACGGATTTGAAACATTGAAGCGAACAGAGATATAATAAGCAAAAGAGCACTGTAAAAGAGGAGTGCGCAGACATTTTACAAATATCGTTGCAGGACCAAAGGTACCTAGTCTTTTAAAATTTGTGAAAATCCTTGCCCATTCGTTGGAAATGGAGTATATGAGTATATCAATGTCTCGGAAAAGTCGCCAACCTTTTGTTGGAAATAGACTATATTTCCAATGAAATGGCAATGGCTTTCACCGACCCTCATTTCCTTACATATTTAACCACTGACGAATTGAACATTGCAGAAAATAAAATTTTTTTTTTGCGAAATTGCACAGTAAAAGAGGAGTGCGCAGACAATTAAAAAAAATCGTTTTGGGACCCATTGTGCCATCCTTTAAGGTTTTGACCAAAAAGCAGTGCCGTTTTCCGAAAACACACTTCGGTTTCTTCGTTTTTCGGAAACACACTCTTATTTTTTCTATCAGTCCCTACAACGCCATCACAGCTTGAAACATAAAACTATGTTTGAAATGCTTTTGCCAGATAAAAAACTAGTTTTTCAATAGCTAGACATATGGAAAGAATGTTTTTCTCAGTTATAACTCAAGAATCATTCAACAATTTGTTCGAAGCCACTCTCAATACAATGTTAATTGAAACTATCTAAACGGTTATAAACATATGTCTTGAATCACTCAAAAATGGTCAAAAAATTTTATTGTTATTCATTGGGTCATTTAGCGATCTAATGATTTACGGTTCTTATGTTTTGAGTAAATAGTGATATTTTGCTTACCTGGAGCAGTGCAACTTCAGACTATCACAAAGAAACTCGTTAGAAAAAAAAGAAACACGACACAATTTTTAGGATAAATGTTTAGGGTTTTTAGGGTAAGGGTCGCGTTCAAGCCAAGTTCTTCATATGATAAAAACAAAGATTTTCTTCTTGTTTTTGTTTTGTTTTTAGGTTTTAGATAACCATTAACGACCCGTCAACAATATGATGCGCATGTGCGAAGTAGAAATTCTTTCTGAAACTTTCAAGTATTGTAACTTTCTATCGTTTTTCACAATATTCTTGAAGCCTTTGTTATAATTTATAACCATAAAGAATGCCAAAATGAAGAACAGTCTGTATTCTAGTTTTGTACGAAGTTAGATGCTTCTATAAACTCTTTTTTTAATTACGGTAATTCTTTTTAATTTTTGCGAACGAAAATCCAATTTATTTTGTAAAAAAAAAGAAAAGTTGAGCGTTAATATTCCATAACTAAATGGAAAACATTTCTCAGGAGTTGACGATTGCGCGAAACGCTGAACGTGGTTTGGTTTCTCCCCGGCGCCCAAAAATGGCAAATTTTTAAGACTTGCCCAAATTTGGCTCCTTTTTTACATATGTACAGAAAATTAATCGTAAAAACGATTTTAAGGACCATTCCAAAAATGCTTGCAAAAAATAACAATTCAGGTGTGTGAAAAAAAGATCTTTAAAGCGGGGGGTGGTTTGCTTTCTACGGTCTCTATAAAAAGAGAACATTTTTTTCCATTGTCAGTTTGTTTTTGCGAGCTCAAAAAAGAGAACAATAAAATTTTTAGCCTTGGCGCAACAAAATAAAAAACCTAATGAATCAAGAAGATTGTGTTTCGTTATTTTGAGTTTTTTCAGTCACAGGTCCGGTTTTTTTGGCTAAGGTTCTTATTCTAATTGTGTGTTCTAAATGCCCTACGGCTCATGATTCTCATTATACTCCTCGCCCACGGACCTTTCCTAAAGTTTCGATGACCTGCACATCTAACGCGCGAAATAGTGTGCAAGTCGCGGAGACGCAGACAAAAAGCCGCTTGTTTCCCGCTGCCGGCTAGGAAAGCTCGCTGGGCGAGAGTATATAAACCTAAGCGATTTTATTAAGACTCAAATGAATAGGTTACTGAATTTCGAAATTTCATGTCAACGAAAATTTTGAAAAGCTTTTCATAGAAAACATTTTCTATACAACAAAAAAGAAAATTATACACCTTCCTAAACGGTCGTTGTAGGACCCACGTACCTAGTCCTTTAATTTTGGTTTTTTCCTTTCCTATTCGTTATAAATACAGTATACCAAAGTTAATGATTCAGAAAGTGGGGTAAATAAGAAAACCATCGAGAATAACCTGCTGCAGTAATCCTGCCCAGGTAATTAACGCTTAATAATTCCATTTTTTCTTTCATTCAGTTTAATGTTTTAATGGTTTGTAAACAATTCTAAGTAAAACGCAAAAACAATGAAACTTTGGGATGTGAAACTTGACAAAAAACTTCTAAAACATTGTAATTAAACAATTTAATCGTGTGTTTTAACAAGTTCATCGAACCTAAGATCAATTTTAAACATTTTAAACATGTTGTACATTTCCCGATCCCTTGTCCGAATTTCGGCGAGTCTCTGGAAATTCGAATTTTATTCAAAATTTGGCATTTGACTTACATCAACAGCTGAAACAAGATTGTGAAGTTGGTAGATTCTCTGAGCACAATTTTCAATTTTCTTTTCATGTTTGTAGTAGAAAGTTAGTTCATCCGAAACTCGTTCTCTAATTTCTTTTGCTATATGTAAAGTCTCCAGGGTGAGACCTTGGGCACCTAAAAAGTTGCTTATTTATTTATTTTTTAAATTTAATAAAAACTTTCTAATGACCACAGAGCCGATACAATTATATATGCAGTTTCGAAGTTATCAGCGTTTAGTCGTTTGTAAGGCTGGGCGAAAATTTGATCAGCTGTTACTTCCGTTTTTAATAAGGCCCTGAAACTTTTTGATAATTGAATCTCAATTTTTATAAATTTTTGTGTTTTTAGAGGGTTATCGGGTTACTGTAGCCCAAACTGGGGATATCGTCCCTGCATTTCTATATCTCGCTTCAACATGATCTAATTGAAAAATTTTCAATACAAAAAGTTAGAAAAACTTTTTGTTAACAAGATTGGAATTGACACTAAATCAAAATATTAAGGTATTTACTACAAAATATTCGAAAAAGTGAGCAAAAAACGATTTTTTTGTGATTTTTTGGCTGCGGTTACCCTAAAATGCAAAAGTTTTAAAAGCGACCTAGTTTAAATGATTTGCCACTTTTTTTGACATTGAATCTGTTTTCATCAAAAAAGCGTCTCAAATAATTTAAACTAGGTCGCTTTTAAGACTTTCGCGGTTTAAGGTAACACAGCCAAAAAGGTCACTTTTTGCTTACTTTTTTTTTCGAATTTTATGTAGGAAAAGCCTCGATATTTTGATTTAGTGTCAATAACAATTTTTTTAATAAAAAGTTTTTCTAACTTTTTGTAATTAACAGTTTTTAAATTGGGTCACATTGAAGCTAGATACAGCTTGACCGTTTTGACAGCGAAAGTCAGAGCTACAGTAACCCAACAATGCGAAAAAAAGCTTTAACTGTCTATTTTCATCATATTTTTCAATAGGTTTCATGTTTCAAGTTTGTCTTGAAGAAAAATCCTATGTCACGAATGTCATTGGTTCTGCTAAAGTCTTATAAAAAATACTTCTTGACATTCATTTACACACGTGCACACGTGCGCTCTGACTCACTCACTCACATTCGAAGCTCCTCTCCCGAGCAATTTGTAATATTAGCAATGTTCATGTCAATTTTCCTTATGTCCCAAACGTATCCGTTCTTTGCAACCATCCTCGTATCGGATAAATCCCTCCCGAGAAATTCAACAGAAGTGAAAACTCGAAACATTTGAGGAAAACGAATAGCAAAATGAAGAAAAATGATTTTCTGAAAAATAACATTTTGAAGACGAGATTTTGAAGACGTATGAGGAGACACTGATCTGAGAGACTGATTAATTTTGCTTTTCTCTAATCACGCTAAATCGAGACCCAAGTTGTCAAAACATCCTTTTTCCACAGCAAAACAATGGCACTTTAACTCAATGTTATATATCTCGTTTCATAATGCTATTTGGCTGAAACTAGGCTTTTTCGGTAGAAAACCATTAGCTAAAATTTTTTAAAAGTCATTTTTCTTGGATTCTCCACTTTTGATTTTCCCGTTATCACTACAGCATTTTAGAAAATCAAATTAGTGCAAATTACTATTTTGAAATTCTGTGTGAAGCAAAATGTTGAAAAGTGAAACTGCGAAAACGCGATTTTTTGGATAATTTGCTCAAAACTGACTTTTGAAAACTGGGCAGGGCGAAAAAGCCGACTCTGGTACCCAAAAATCTCTTTTTCACAATTTATTTTCAGTTTTTGGTATATTTTATTATTTAAAGGCTGACTTATTTGCATTTTTTATTAGGCATGTGTTTTCTGACAAACATTGGAATTAGAAAAAGCCCTCCATCGCCCTCATAGCATAGTGCGTTTCAAAAAAAGAGTCAAGGAAAAAGGGATTTTCTTAAAGGACAGGTGCATCTGGTCCCGCCGCTATTGCTTCATTTTTTGCGAACTTCACTTTTAAAAGACTCTTTCGCTTGTTAAATTTCTTTTTACTTTGTTTCGAAACGGCAGTGGTTAAAAAAGGGGAGACATCAAGGTCATTCAAAAGTCGTCTATTCTGAATAACGAACTATAATTAAAAGGGAATATGGAGATTTCAGCTAAAGTTCCAAAGTTTCGCTGTGTGAATCAAAAACATCATGGCTGGCTGATTTTCCCACACATTAGGTGCCAACAAACATAAAACTCAGTTGCAGGAAAAAAGCCTGTCCGGGAAACTCAAGAACAAACAAAATCAATGAAATACCCTTTGATCCAGCGGCAATTCACAAAACTGTCGAAACTTGGCACAAACATATGCCGTAAGCTCGAAAACTTGATAATGATTGCAAATAACTCTAGTCATCTGTCCTTCGCCAACAGATTGAGCCTGAAAATATATTAAAATAAAATTTTATAAATATGAATACTTACGTCATTAACACTTCCATTCAGCCATTTTTTGAAAATTGCAACGTAGAATTCTCTTATTTGGTGACATAGTCCTAAGCCGTTCGAAGTATCAGGTTTAGGCTCCTTAAAATAGGTTTTTAAAGTTTTTGCGATAAAAATACACACCTTTGACAAAATGCTTGTGAGTTTTTTCTGAAACTTTGTGAAAAACTCATCATAGTTTTTGAAAAGAGTTTCGTAGGTGTAAAATTCGTCGGGGAAATCGTCACTTTCCAGTTCAGACGTCTAAATTGTTCGATTTAGCTGAACCTCTCTCTCTCTCTCTCTATCTCTATCTCTATCTCTCTCTCTCTCTCTCTCTCTCTCTCTCTCTCTCTCTGTCTATCTCTATCTCTCTCAGTGTAAAGGCTGTTACCCACCTCAGCGTGCAGTTTATCTTGTCCATCTGAAAAAAGTTATATATATTTTTTTAAAGTCGCTTTTTAAAAAAAATTGTTTGTAAGTATTTTATTTGAAATATACTTCGCTAACGTATTTCTAATTTTTTGATACAGATATTTTTTTTAAAAAGGTTCAAAAAACTGTATTATTTTCCAAAAAGTTTCATATTTGAGTTAGAAAAAGGATGCGGGAAATGTATACATGTGGAAAATTTATGTTTGTTTTTTTTCGCTCAATTTAAAAAAAGGTTGTAATTAGAACAAAGATTTTCGCAATGCTTTGTTTTCATTTTTGTTTCTTCTAACAAAAACAAAAAAACACAAGGATTAAAAGAAGAATTTACTTGAATGAACAGCAGTTGTAATTAGGATTTTCAAATTAATATTCAATGTTGTTTTTAGATTTAGTTAGGCTAATGTTACAGTTTTTTTGTAACAAAGTACCAATTGTGTTTTTTATTGATATTTCTTCAACGTTTGTCAATAACAATAAAAACTGAAAGCACCTTGCAACTCTACTTTTTTCAAAAAAAAAAAAAAAAAAAAAGGGTTTAGCACTGAGTTTGTTGGGTTTAGCACTGAGAAGTGAATTTTTACTTAAAAAAGTTTTATTTTGCCATATTACTTTTTTGAAAGTTTAGAAATTAAAATAAAGGTGAACCTTTTTCAATGAAAAAGTATAAAGATGAAATAAGAAAGAAAAAAAAAGGAAAATTTTTTAAGGTATTGTCCTTTTTAAAAAAACACAACGTGGCAACCTTTCTCATTTTTTTGATACATAACCGGTTTTTACTATATTAAAAAAAATAAAATTTAGAAACGCCGGTTTTATTGCAAAATGTTTAAAAACAATTCTTCCAAACATAAACTTTTTTTCCAAAATCGATTTGAATCACGGAAGATCAATGAAAATCACAATTGTTTGTTCTTTCCAGAACACTGACACATTCACCGTAACTAAATCTAAAAACAACAAAATGAAGTTTTTGTGGGTTTTTTTTTTTGGAAAAAAAGAAAAATGAACAAAATATTTTATAAATTCTTTTTATTATTCAAAAGTGTTTGAAAGATTTTATTTTTCAGAAGTTTTTATTATTCAGAAGTTACAACTTTTTTTCGTTCACCACAATTATAAAAACAATTTTGTGACCACAGATACCAAAGCGCTTTGTTGTGAAAGTTTATAAAAGTTGAAGTGCTAATCCATCAAATTTGTGCAAAAAATAATAGTATATAAAACTAAAGTGACGTCCCCCCCCACAAAAGGGGCGTTTTTAAATACTTAGAAATTCAACGGACTATAAATAAGGGAACAAACCGAAAAAAAATTATAACGGAATAGATTGTGTTTATAACATTTTCTAGAAGTATTTATTCTGAAAAAAAAAACGGTTTTTCAATACTTTCTTAAAATGTATAAATGTTACAGATTACAATTGTTTGTTTGTAGCAGAACAGTGAAACTTTTGAATTAACTGAACCTAATAGCAACGAAATTTAGTTCGTTCAAACATTTGATATATGTTTTTTTTTTCAAGAAAAGAAATAAAAATGAAAACCAAACTGAGTGAAATAACTTCCTTAGTGAATAAACAAATTTTTTTGTTTGTTGGTTACAATATCGTTTCCACATTTAACGACAAAAAGACTTGGTGTAAAAATTTAGGTAATGCTCGAGGAGTCCACCGAATGTTCGAAGATTTATAAACTAATTATGAAACAACCAATAAAAAATCGAAAACTAACCATTTCCACTCCACGCCATTCCAACTTCGTAGCACTTCTGTAACCGACAGTAACGACAAGAGTGCCGATTTTCTGAAAACTCAAATTTACATTTTTAAAAAAAAAATGTCTTACTATTGCTGACGTCACATTCCTTATTCTTCTGGCAAATGTAATAATCCGTGTGTTTATTTAAATGAGTCCTTTTGAAAAATGCCGCGCAGGCTCGGCAACAAACGGATTGGTAGTGAGCGCCTGCGGATGAAGAATCGCAGACCCGACAAATCATTTCTGAAAACAGAAATTAAATGAAGTCAAACCCCACATTAAAAAAACTCAATTAGAAGAATTCATGGGGTTTATTGTGAGATCAAAAATTAGTGGGTCACGAAAGCTTTGAGTTTAAATTGTTTTTTTTTCAAACTGCCAGCGTCGCGTCGCTTTCTGTGCCTAAAGACCGCAGATAATTGGTTTTTTTTTCAAAAAGTAGACAAAATCCTTGCGGAGTTTTTCTAAGTTATAGTCTGTTTCCAAGGAACGATGTTCGACTTTCGGGCAATCTTTAAAAATGGCACGTATTTAACCAAAAACTGTTTGAAACATTGAAGTGAACAGAGATATAATAAACGAAGGAGCATTGCAAAGGTGGAGTGTGCAGACATTTTACAAATATCGTTGCAGGACTAAAGGTACCTAGTCCTTTAAAAATTGTGAAAATCCTTGCCCATTCGTTGGAAATGGAGTATAGCATTATTTGGCACTTTAACGTCTCAATCCATCACATAGGGCAAATTTATTTTATTTATAACAAATTTATTTTTTGTTATTTAGATTCGATGTTTCAGTTAGGAATGAAAGCAAAATTAGGTCGTCAAAAAGCTATACATCATTCGAAATACAAAATTTGTCAATCCGCAAAAATGACATAAATGCTTTAATCAGTCTTAAATAGATGTAAAGTTTAAACATCTGGTTTTTCGAAGGAAAACCATATTTACGGAGATTAGAAAAAAGGTTGGTTATAAGCCAACTTCGAAAAAAAACAAAAAGTGTGTTTTTGAATTCGCAAAGTCACATAAATGAAAAGTTATGAAGTGACTCGTAATAAAAACAACTTGGATATTTTCTTTGGTTTGACAGCTGTGGCTCTAAAAAGATCGACAAAAAGCAACACAAAAATCATTGATCTATTTTTTCAAAAATAATTTTTAAAAGTTCTGTTCTGAAGACAGGCAGTTAGTTGTTTCACGCATTTTATGATTAGTAGTGAGCACCTGCGGCTATAGTATCGCTGACCCGACAAATCATTTCTGAAAAGAACTTAAGCCCCATATTAAAAAAAATCATTTAAAAGAATTTGTTGGGTTTATAGTGAAATCAAAAAAGGGTGCCGAAAGTTTAGCGTTTGAATTCGCTTTTTTTCAAACTGCCCGCATAGCGTTGCGGCGCGTGCAATTACAAATAAATGTTCAAAAATGAAAATTTCTTTGTTTAAAGTATAAAATTTCTCAAAAACAAAAACTGTCAAAACCATACACACATTTTGGACTGCCGTCGTCGTGCCACGTTGTGAGGTAAAATGCTTGAAGCTGGAGCTGAGTTTTTAAAAGAAGTAGGTTTTTTTTTGTTCTAAGATGAAGTCCAAACTCCTTCTTGGTGCTGTGTTAATAGTAAAATTCGGAATTGAGCCAAATTGAAATGTGATGAAACAAAGAGATAGTAAATTTTTAATTCCACATAATTGTTATATTTTTCGAAAGAACTTTCAGAAACATTAAGTATCAGAAATTGCAAAACAGCTTGCAAAAAAAAAGAAACGTTTTTTGGTATTTGTAAAGTAACATCACTCGAAAATTTTTGAACTGAATTTGTCAAACCATCAGCTACTTTTGGAGAAGGGTGGAGCGCAAATGAATTGACTGGGGGTTCAACTGAATTTCCCTCAGTAAGAAAAAATGCAACACGATAGCCATCTATTTTGTTAAAAACCCAGTTAGGCTACTGTTTCAGGCATCTTATGAAACCGTGATTTAACACTGGCTGAGTTTGCATTTTCTGAGTCATTTCTATATCAATATGAAACATCAGAAGGTAAATGCGCTGAAATGGCGTTCAATTGATATCATTTTCCACGCCTGATTTGTTTGAATGCACTTAAATTCATTTCATGTGAATGCACTTCAGTTCTATCGGAATGTTCAAACATAAGGATCAAATTTAAAAGACTGTGTCGAATTTCAGCACTTTAAGAAATTTCAACGAATTAAGAACACAACGATGTTAAACTACGGGCTGTAAAGGTGTTAATTTAGCTGGAAAACAAAATTAAAGATACAAATGTAGAAGAGAACTTGAATTATTCAATACTTTTTAAAATTTACAGTTAAAGTACGGTCCGCCAATCATTCTTCTGTCATTCTTGGAATTCAATGATATTATTTGCTGCTCAATTTCAGATTATTCATTACAATGAAAAAATAGGATTACAAAAAAAAATTTTCACCTTAAAAAAAATTGGAAGACTTCTTGAATTAAAGGGACGAAGTGCTTCAAATGTGAACAAACGAAAATATAACATTCAACTGACAAATTTTTAAAAAAAAGACAATTTTGGATTGAATTTAATTTTCTGAAATTTAAAATTGCACACATTGGTAAAATAGAAGTCAACGTATGCTTCAGAGAGCAGCAATTAATTTTTTTTATCTTGCATATTTTTTCATAAATGAGCTTGACAATAAACATGTATTAACTTTTTTCGATTCACTTTAAAAAAGGATACAAAAAAATGCCCAGTCTAGGAATGTAATGTAGCTGATCCGCTTTTGCTATTCAATTTCCCTTATGTTTACCATATTACCAAAAAACAGATCGAAAAAAGTGGTGCGGCGATTGCTGTGCAAAGTGATTATAGAGAAAAATACCAGCAATATTGGAGATTTCCCGGCGAGTCTATTGAAAGCGGCGCCATTTATTGATTTTAACGTTACTTGTTGTCTCATTTTCTCACGCGGGTATTATTCCGCGCTTGAAGCGAATAAAAGTCAGAAAAAGCGCAAACGTAAGGTTAAAAAGAAAAAAATATTAACATTTTTGTGGCTCAGTTCAACAAAAAAACCATTCAAAAAACTGAAAACACGCTGGAAGTTGGCTTTCATGATTTTAATCTAAAATTAAAAAATGACTTGTTCAAAACTGAGAAAAAATACACAATTTCACAAAACAAGAACACTTTTTCAAAAAAAAAATAACTGAAAAAAAATATCGTAACTAATTTGAAACGAGGCGAAAAAATAACAGAAGAATTGCATTAGGGAAAGATTCTATTTGTTCCAAGTCAAAACATTCAAAAACAATCCGAAAAATCGAACTTTTAAAAAATGAAGCGAATTGTTATGTTAAAAGCGAATAAAAAATATGTCTTTAAAAATACAAATAGTTTAAAATCCAATTTAAAAAATTTAAAATATATACGTTTTCGGTTGATTCAAATTTAGAAAATTTAAAACAATCATGAAAACGTTTTTCGTTGCGATGTTTCAAAACAACAAAATATTTTCTAATTTGAAAGTTAATAACGATTTTTCATAAGCATCTTACGATTTTTTAAAACTGCAAAAAAATTTACAAAATAAATAAATCTTTAAAACAAAAACTAAAAATAGCGAATTGTACGGTTTGAAACTGACACGAAAAACAAAGGCTTTGTGTTAGAGCACGCTTACTGTTTCACACAGAGGTACACCAAATTATCCGTTAAAAATAATTCAGTTATATAACATTTGCTATTTTTCAAACAAAAAATTTTAAGCAATGCAAATAAGTTGAAAAAAAAATTAAAGATAGATGATATATTAAATGTTGCCGATATATAGTCTTCGCCAATTTTACTTCTTGGCCGATTCGCAAATGTAACATTGACACAGTACGTATTCTAAAACACAGGATTTTCGTACGCAACTTCGCGTCTGGTGTCATTTGCACAGAGCTGAGAGCGAAAGTGGGCGAAGTAGCATTGGCGACGAATATAATTAAAAGTATTTTGGCTGAAAGGTTTCAAAATTTAATTTCAAAAAAGGTTTCAAAACTTGATTACAAAATGGTAGTACACCACCACGTGACAGCACAGTCAAAACAAGTGTTTGCCATAAGCAAACCGGTTGTTAATCAAACACGCGGCTCCGCGTCATAGGCCAAAATCGGCGGTAGTCTAGACTGAATGACCACATAACAAAGGGTGTTTGCAGCGACTTATGACGTGATGGCGCAGACCATCGCACATTTTGGTCCCACGGAAAGGCCGATAGATGCACTCGGAGATAATTGCCATGTCTCGCTACACTCTTGTTTCGGTACGTGTGTTCTTTTTCGTCTTTTAGAGGTCATGTTGGGTACATCTAGGGACCGCAAAGACGGCCTCCGCGCAGGCAGCCGGAAATGCTAAGAAAACATGGTTTGAATGGCCTGCGTGCGTTTTTTAAAACGGAACACTATGTAGACTCACACGACAAAAGCGATGGAATAAGTTAAAACATCAAATTCAATCAATATACAGGAGAAAAACGCTATTTTCTTCGTTTTCTGGCCATAATTTCCAAGTCAGATCCGGAGCACTCAAGTGATCTTGACTATTATTTTCAGTACTACATGTTACACAAAATAAACTGATAAAATAAAAAAATCCATTCTCCCCGAAAACAGTTGCCGCTTTTTTTAACGTTGGCGGCCTATATTTCGTAAGAGGTAACAGTAAAGTAATCGAAATGGCCGTAGAAACCTTATAAATACGGTTTGCCTTTAGCAAAATTATTTTGACAAATTAGGTGTTTTCCTATATTATAAGAATAAAAAAACGCAATTTCCATCCTGCCCCTCGTTCCCAATCTTAATTTTTAAAAAATTTTTCTGTATCTGAGAAACTTTCGCGCTCCACTGCATAATTCGTGCTCCATTGTCAAATGTCTCATTTTTCCCGAGGCCGTTTGAACGTGTGTTTTTATCCTTTTCGAGGTAATTCTGGTTTCATATAGCTGTCGCCAAAACGAAATCATATGCTAATTGCGGAAACATGCAAAGCATGCTCTGTCGTCGACTGATTAGACTACGAATTTCAATATCAACAGAGGATCACTGTTACATTGTAATGTTATGGCATGATTTCAATTTGGCGACAGCTATAAATGGCAGAAAAATATGACAAATCTTTTCAATACGGGAATAATTTCAAAATATCTCAAAAACAGTGGTTTCACAATCAAGGTTTTTTTGTGATTTGTTACGCGAAATTACCCGTCATGGGCAGGACAAGATGAGTACTTTGATTAGAGTCCGTGAGACATGTCAAGGCAACAACGCGTGTTTCCCACGCAAGAATTATTTGATACGGGTTTAGAAGACGTTTCAGCGTGCTTTGGTCTGGAAAATTTTTTTTTTAAAGTGAAAGGATTGACGAATGCTATCACACGCGTCTCAAAACTACTTCACAGTTCGAGTTTTTCCACACTTCAATTTTATGCAGAAAAAAGCCTATACAGAAAAACGAAATCCACAAGCAAAAAAAATTCAATCTGAAGTTTCTTGCGCGTGAAAAAAACACGAATGTTATGATGAACATTCAACATTGACAAAAATTCGCCTTAAAATTCACAAAAACTAATTTTGCAGAGTTTTTTTTACCCTTTTTACAAGTTTTACTAAAGTACCATACGTAATGACGTCGGAAAACAACTTTTTAATGAAACGCCTCAATCATTTATTTTCACAACTTCACAAAACCTAAGATCAATCTTGAACATATTAAACATTTTGTACATTTCCCGATCCCTTGTTCGAATTTCGGCGAGTCTCTGAAAATTTTATTATTTAATTGAAATTTGGAATTGAACTTACATCAACAGCTGAAACAAGATTGTGAAGTTGGTAGATCCTCTGAGCACAATTTTCAATTTTCTTTTCATGTTTGTAGTAGAAAGTTAGTTCATCCGAAACTCGATCTCTAATTTCTTCTGCAATTTTTAATGTTTCCGGGGTAAGGCCTGCAACACCTGAAATTGAATTAATTATTTTTTTTGTAAATAAAAAACCTTCTAATGACCACATTCCAGACACGATTAAATAAGCGTTTTCAAAGTCATCCGCTTTGAGGCGTTTGTATGGCTGGGCGAAAATTTGATCCGCTGTTTCTTGAGTTTTTAGCATGATCCTGAAAAAAATAGATGTTGAGAAGTCACATGAACACGTAAACACGTAAGCTCACTCAGAACACGTGCACACTTGTTCTATCTTAGCTCACGTCCAGACGTGTTCTCTCTTAGCTCACGTGCACACGTTTTCTCTTTTAGCTCAGGTGCACACGCGTTTTCTCTTCGCTCATTCACACACACACACACACACACACACAACACACACACACTCACACACTCACACATTCACACACTCACACACTCACACACTCACACACTCACACACTCACACACTCACACACTCACACACTCACACACTCACACACTCACACACTCACACACTCACACACTCACACACTCACACACTCACACACTCACACACTCACACACTCACACACTCACACACTCACACACTCACACACTCACACACTCACACACTCACACACTCACACACTCACACACTCACACACTCACACACTCACACACTCACACACTCACACACTCACACACTCACACACTTACACACTCACACACTCACACACTCACACACTCACACACTCACACACTCACACACTCACACACTCACACACTCACACACTCACACACTCACACACTCACACACTCACACACAATAAAAACTTAACCGTGAACACGTTTGCTCATTCAGAACACGTGCGCTAATGATAACACATACACAACGAAAATGTAAAAAAATTCAGGTGGACCTATATTTATTATCAGCAGTGTATGGGAAACTAAAACGAAGAACTAAGATCCACTGATAATGGTGATGTGGAAGGCAAACATTAGTATGACAAAACATTCAAATTTTTATATTTTTTAAACAATTTCGGCAGTTCTTACATTTGACATTTTCCATTTGTATCTTCCAATCGATTAAACAAAGCTTTATGAATTAGAAATAACGTTTTGGTAAAGCATTCAGGTAGCCATAAAATTTTTTTTTACCAAAAAAAGGTGTGCGCAGTCGGAACACGTACACACATTCGCTCATTCAAAACACGTTAACACGTGTTCTGATCACGTCCACACGTGTTTTCACTGGCTCACTCACTCACCTTCTCAGCTCCTCTCCCGAGCAATTTGTAATTTCTCCAATATTCATGTCTGTTTTCGTAAAATCATAAATGTATCCATTTTTTGAAACCATCCGTCTGTCTGATAATTCCCTCCCAAGACATTCAACAGTAGTAAAAACTCGAAACATTTGAGGAAAGCGCATGACAAAATGAAGAAAAATTATCTTCTGAAATTTTAAAAAATAAATAGTATTTTAATAATGAAGGGCCCTTTGAACCAGTGGTAATTCACAAAATTGTCGAAACTCCGAACAGAAATTTGCAGTAAGCTCGAATGATTGATAATGATTGCAGACGATTTTACTCATTTGTAAGTCGCTAACAGATTGAGACTAAAATCGTTTTTTGTAAGGTTATTTAAAAAAATAAATACTTACATGTTTGACACCTCCATTGAGCCATTTTTTACTGATTTCAAGATAGTATTCTTTTATTTGATGACAAATTCCTACGCCGTTCGAAGTATCAGGTTTAGGCTCCTTAAAAAAGTTTGAGTTTTTTTTGTGTGAGTGTGTGAGTATGTGTAAATGTGAGAAAACAAACCCTTGACAGAATTCCAGTGAGCTTGTTTTGAAATTTTGCGAAAAAGTCGTCATAATTCTTGAAAAGAGTTTCATAGGTGTAAAATTCGTCGGGGATGAGCTCGTCGCTCTCCAGTTCGGACATCTGAATTACTCAAATTTTTAACTTTCTCTCTCTCTATGTCTCTCTCTCTCTCTTTCTCTCTTTCTCTTTCTCTCTTTCTCTTTCTCTAACGACATTTAGTAACAAAATTTCCTACCTCAACTTGCGGTTCATCTGGATTATCGGCGGAAGTTGATGGGTCATCTGAAAAAAAAACTGTTTGTTTCAAAAAATTGACGCTTTTCATGCAGAATTTTGTTTGTCAAAAAAAACTTTGTTTCACTTGTTTTTTCGTACTTTTTCATTATGTATGTGTTTTTTGTTGTTTTATTGCCCGCCAATCCTACTTCGAGATTTGGAAAAGGGGGAGATTATTCTTATTTTGATGTACGAATTTCCCATCATTACAGCAAAATAGTGCGTTACCAAAGGGGCGTGGCCTTTTTTCGGCCGAAGTAAGATTGACGAAAAGTAAAAGAATATCCTATTTTAAAAAGATGTTTCACCTTCCAAGTAAAATATCCGGAAAAGCTAAATTTTTACCTGTATAAACCTTTTTTCAGTTTCACAGGTTGAAATTATCAAATTCATTTCATTTCAAAAGTGTTTTTGTTATTACGGAAAAGAGAAACAGTGGGTTTCAACGGGCAACACCTTTCAAATAGAAAATGTTTCAAACATTATAATCTAACTTTTACGTTCGTCAGGCAAATTTCATGAATTCAAACTTCCCATTATTCTGTGAAAAACGTTTCTTTTAGAGAAATCGCAGTAAACAATGAAAACTTGATAATATTAACATTTACAAAGCCTAAAGACCAAAAAAATTTGGAAAAAATATTTATCAGCTCATTGTTTTATTGTTTTTGTTAGTAGCGAAATTTTTCAAACTAAGTTAGGACTTGTCCTTTTGAATATTAACGTTTTACCAAAGACACAAAATAGAAAACGTAATTGCATTATTTAAAAAAGAAGTTTTTCTAAATCAAATAACAAAAAATGGATGGTTTCTAAGTGATGACTAACAAAAAATAAACTGAAGAGAATTTTCAAATAGAAAATGTTTTAAACATTATAATGATGAAATTTTCATGGATTCAAATTTTTAACGATAAAAAAAATTTCGAAGAAAAAGGATTGCACAGTCAAAACATATTCAAAGTTAAATTAATAAGCTAAGAAACATTGAAATAACTTTGAAAACCAACCGTTTCCATACCACGTCATCCCAACTGCGAAGCATTTTTTCAATCGACAATAACGGCAAGAGTATCGATTTTCTGAAAATTCAAATTTTCTATTTAGAACTACATTTTCTTACTATCAGTGACGTCACATTTCTTCTCCTTCCGGCAAATGTAACAATCTTGGTGGTCATTTAAATAAGTCCTTTTAAAAAAGGCCGCGCAGGCTCGGCAACAAACGGATTGATAATGAGCACCTCCTGCTGAACAATCGCAGACCAGACATTTCATGGCTGAAAACAGAATTTTTAACAACAGAAAAATTTCTAATTTAAGAAAAAAAAGAAAACTTTCTTGAAGATAACACAGACATAGATACAAAGAGAAATAAAGATTTTGAAAATCGTTACATAGGTCGCAAGTACAAAATTTCAGTAAAAAAGGTGTTATTTAGTTTTTTTGTGAAAAAAAGCAAGGAAATGACTTTGTAAAAAGACAAAACGCATTAAAACATTAAAACACTGATAGAGAAATAATTAAAAGATTATGTTTTTCAAAAGCAAAAAAATTGCGAAAAAAAAAAGAAATCTTTTCGTTAACTGATTTGCACAGGATTGAAAAGGTTTTATTCGAAATGTCTTGAATGTTTTAAAATGACAAATTATGGGCATGAAAGCGTTACATGGCAAGGAAGTTTCATTTTTCATAGGATTTTTTCTGTGTTTTTTCTTGACAATAAAATTTTTTGAAAAAGTCTTTCACAGTGATATCTTAGTTTTTTTAAAAGAAGATAAAAATTGGAAACTTCTTTGAAAAACACCTTAAAAGATTTACAAAACTAGGTAAATTTGAAGATTTTCATAAACGAATTGTTCCTGATTATTTTTTTTTTGAAACTGGTGTCAATGTTTTACATAGAAAGCATACACAAATTACAAAAACACTTTAGGTTGTTTGGTTGTTACAATTTCACCTTTTTCCCAAGATATGATTATATACACAAATTACAAAAACACTTCACGGCGCGAAAGCGTAAAATGGAATAAAAAGGTTTTATTTAGTTGTTTGTGAAACATCATGAAATTCGCTCGATAAAAAAAGATATAACACGTTAAAACATTCACTGATAGAAAAAATAGTAAACGATAATTTTTTTCAGAAGCAAAAAACTGCGAAAAAGTGAAAGTTTCCATTAATAATTTGTAAATTGAAACGAAAAATATCTCAGGATACTAAACTTATCAAATTCCATGTTTTAGTTTTTGTTATTGTACCGTTTTTTCATTAGAACAAGGTAGTCAACAATTCGAAATTTAGTGCTGAATATCAACAAGGAATTCAACAGTTTCTGACTAGACTTATAGTAAAAAAAGGGTAGAAAATGTTGAAAGTTTAAGAGAATAGACGCCATTCAAAAGAATTCATTATTTTATTTAAATAAACAACAAATTGAAACTTTATCTAAAAACACGTTGAAAGATTTACAAAACTAGGTAAAGATTTTCATAAACGAATTGTTCCTGATTAAATTTTTTGCTGAAAATGGTGTCAATGTTTTATATAGAAAGCATACTCAAATCAACACTTACAAAAACACTTCATGGCTAAAAATACCAAAAATCAATAAAGAGGTTTTATGTAGTTGTTTGGGAAAAACATGAAATTCGCTTTATAAAAAAAAACTACAAAAAAGAAAAACTTTTCCTTAATTTATAAAGGAATTAAATAAGTTTTATTTAACTGTTTTGAACGTTTTTGTTAGAAACCAAAGACAAATTTTGGCGCATAAATGCGTTACATGGCTCGGAAGTACACAATATCCATAAAAAAGGATTTTTTAGTTGTTTATAAAAAATCGTCGCTTTATAAAAGTAAAAGATCATTTCTATATCAGATGCAAAACTAATTACTCAATAATTCAAATTGTGGTGTGTACATAAATGGAAAATGTTGTGTTCAAAATGGTTCCAATGTTTCAGTTAAAACCCAAAAACCAATTAATGAACAGAAAAGCAATTGTTCTTTTTTTGACAAGTTCGAGTTATAAAACAGGGGTTTTCAACAATGGTTTTCCGAGTTTTTAGTTTTTGGGCCTTTAAAACGAGAAAACATTTCAGATTTTTAAACTTATCAATTTCCCTGTTTTAATTTTTTGTGACGTTTTTTTTTCACAAAATCGAAATCAACAATTCAGAATTCAGAGCTGAATTTTAACAAGATATCGAAGACTTTCTGACTAGAAAATATAGTTATAATTTTTAAAAAAAATTTATAGTCAAAGACTGAAGTATAAAATACTGGAAAAGCTGAGAATGTATCAAGGAAATTCATAGTTTAAATTAAAAGTATGAGAATCGGGACTTCCTTGAAAAACACGCTGAAACATTAATAAAAATGGAAAAATATGAAGATTTTAAAAACACCTATTGAAAAATGGGAAAATCTAAAGATTTTAAAAACACCTATTGAAATTTTTTTTGAAAATGTGTTTTATAGAAATTATGGTAGCAACAAATTAAAGCGTAAAAAATTTCATCAAATAGGAGAAACAAAATTGATAAAAATGTTTCGCAATGAGAATTTTAACGATTCAAAATTTAAAATTTACAAAGCTTGTAGAGAAATGTGTGAAAGTTTTTTGAAGGTTTTTTTTCGGACAATTATCTAAAAACTTGTTTAGATATTTGGGATGATTAAAAGTTATTCGGAATTTTAAAATTTATTTTTTATCGCAATGATTGAATCAGAAACAAAGAATTTAAAATACTTTACAGAGTTTAAACTTTTGAAATTCTTGTTTCAATGTATCACTCAGAGGCCAAATATGGCGAAGTTTAGAAACATCAATGCCTGGTTGTTTCCCAAAAACTGCTACCAAAATGTGTGAAAAAAAGCAAAACCCAGTTCAAAATGATTAAAATAACGGGGTCTAAACGTAGCAAAATGAAATTCAACACACCAATTTTTTTTAAATGAAATTTCGTTTAAAAACATTTTAACGGAAAACTAAGGTCATATTGCAAAGAAAAGTGAAATATTTCGGATGAACAGCGTATTCACGGTCGCAGTGCACTTAATGTTTGCTCAGATGACAAACAAAGGTCAAACGACAGATGTTCCACACATTGGACCATTCAGAAACTTTGATTTTATGTTGAAAGTTACTTCGAGGGACGGAGTGAGGGGTAGCGCGTTATACAAGCGCTATTGAATACTACTGAAACATTCACAAACAGAAGGTAAAAATTTTTTTTTTTCAATAAACAGCCTTTTCTAAACACCTCTTACCAACGAAAATTGCATGTTATAGTCTGTTTCCAGGTAAAGGTTGGCTATTTTTTTGCGGCCTTGATGTTTTCCTTCTTTTTAATCACTGACCTTTTGAAACATTTATGTAAATAGAAATAAAATAAGGGAAACAGAACAGTAAAAGAGGAGTGCGCAGACAAGGGATCGCGGCGGGACCTAATGTACAATCCTTTGAGGTTTTTGGCCAAAACCGGTGCCGTTTTTCGGAAACACACTATAATGCTCTATAAAGAACAACTTTTACCGGGATGACAGAAAAAATGCGATAAATTTTGAAATAGCCGTGAATAATAAATGCGTTTTTTTTATGTGAAAAAAACTGTATATGTTTGCGTGAAAAAACACTAAGGTAGGTTCGTGCTACAAATATAAATTAAAAACAACAAAACAACTGCGGCAAAAAACAGGTTTTTTCGACTAAAACTTTGGTGTGGAAAGAGTTTTGTCATCATTTTCAAGGCCTGCTTTGTTGAATGCACTTGAGAAAAGGTCAAACTGTTCAAAGACACATAAATGTTCACAGAATTTTTGAAATTCATTGAACTCACAATTTGAAGAATTCAGGCAATTCACATGAGCTCTCAAAGCTATATCGGAGAAAAACTCCGATTTAGCTTTGAGAGCACGAAAACCAATGAAAATGGCGAACTTTAGATAAAACATGAAAAATGGACACACAACAGTATTTTTAAAGGTCGATAAAAAAAGCATTTAAAAAAGTAAAACTGCAAATGTTTTACTGAAAATGTTAGGCTGTATTTTTAATAGACTTTGAAATAATAGCAACTGCCAGAAAGATAAAGTGTAAAACATTTTACACAAAGAACATTGAAATTTATTTGAAACCTTGATTTCTTTTCACAAACCATGGGTTAAATTGTTGTCGCGCTTATCTACATATATATGTAAGAAATTTAACGATAACGTTCGAGAAATTGCAATTTCGTTGAATGATTCCACTGTGGAAATAAAAAAAATAACAGTATGTCTTTTTTATTTTTTTTTTTCAAAAATCGCTTTCCCTTAACAGGAATTATGCAGAAACGAATAAAAAACGTTTATATGAAAAATTACTGAAAAACAAGAAAATTTTAAATCAAAGACTTTTCCTTTTTTTTTGGGGGGGGGGGCTATTTTTTAAAGACTTTGGTTTGATTGTTTCCGAAAATTTTTCAATCGCAATTAGAATTGGACCAAAATTTGATGAGTGATTTTTTTAATCTAGAACAATTAGATTTAAACCAACCTGTTTTCAACATTTTGGGAAGCACATTGGAAAATTCAGTAATCTTTGAATTTGAAAGTGAAAGTAAATATTCAGATGAAAAAAATGCACAGGCAATAACATATTGCGTATAAATCAGTGGGTTAACCCATTACCCAAAAGTACAATTTTACCCAAAAGGTCGAAGCCAAAAAAAACTTGAAATCTTTTTAAAGCTTTGGCTTTTTAAAGTCTATAAAAAATTCGTTTCTTTTTAAATTTCACATTTACCAGTTAAAACCATTACCAGTTAAAACTGCTGAGTGTGAAATTTAATAAGAAACGCCCAGATGTTAAATGTACGGAGACCAAAACACTCCGTATGCTCGGAAAGGGGGCCGATTTGTCATCATTCTCCACACTTCGCACTTCGATTTCAACTAGAATGGTCAAAGATAACGAGCTCTTTTCAAAGTCAAGTTGAATTTTTATTATTTAAAAGAACTTCCTATTAATGCAAGCAGAGGGCCTATAAATTCAATAGAACAATGTGAAACATTCGCCTGTAACTTAAACAAAAAATTAGGATAAACAATTAAATAAGAAAATTGAGTTAAATGAAGGTTGTTATTTGCTGTTGTATTTTTTCCACTATAGTCGCTTTGAATTTTAGAAAAAACAACAATTGCAATAGAAAAGTAAGACCAAAAATGTTTCCAAGCAGGTTTTTCGGCGGGTCTAATAAAAGCGACGCCGTTTATTGATTTTAACGTCCTTCGACTGCTTTTATTTTCTCATTTCTAATCTTTGCGCTTCAAACGAAAAATAGTAACTAAAACGCATAATTTATGATAAAAATTCAATTAAAACATTAACTCCTTTAAAGTTGCAAAACTAATCAGAAAAAAATTTTGACATGCAAAAATGACCATTTCTTTAAATGTTGTAAATAAAATTTATCTTTTGAAAAACAAAAACAAAAACAATGTTTAAATCTAATTGCAATAAAGCATGATATAAAGTATCACTTGGAAAAATAAAACAAAAGCCAAGCTTGAAACCGAAGCAAAAGTGTGGGGGGGAAATCGCATTGGGGCGCGTTTACGACTCAACCCTCCATTTTAGCAGTAGGGGCATCAAATTAGAATTTTGAAATTTTTTTAATGCGTAATAAAGTGTGTGTTGTAATTTTACAAACATAACAAACAATAAAACAACAAAAAAACGAAATTTATTGAAAATATCCAGGCGTAGAGGTCTTCGATTGCTAATAAATTAAGAAAAATTTAAAGCAACATGTGGAAACATTACGATAGTTAAAAATTAGCAACAAAAAAACCAAATTATTTGAAGCAGAAATTTTCACTTTTGAATGTTCGAACACAAAGAACTGAACTTTCCGATAATACTTTTGTCATCATTTTTGTAGAAACTGAAAATCAAAGATGTCGAACATAAAGTAAAAATAAATGTAGCATGTTTTCATCTTTTTGATCATTGATGGCTCAAAAAAATACATCGGTATAAAAAAATGTTTTTTTTAATGGAAAACGTGAAGTTCTACCAAAATAGATTTCTTTTATGTCTGAAAATGTTCTTTTTTTCCAAATTAGTTGCAACAAAACAATAACCAAACAAAAATATTCGTTACTTGTTCGAACTGGGATGGTTTGCTGAACCCAAAGCACAAAATTGCACGGAAAGGCCGACAGATGTAGTCGGAGATAAGAGCCATGGGTCTCATTACGCTGGTGTTTCGGCACGTCAGCATGGTTTGCTCTTTAGAGGTCAATGACTGGGGTTTGGTCACACTCACGCACTCACACACTCACACACCCACACTTTCTCTGTTTGTGTCTATCTCCCCCTTTCTCTCAATGTCTCTCTCTCTCTCTCTCTTTTGTTCTGATGCTTTCTCGAGCCAACGAAACATTGAACTACCTACTTTTGTGCAATGCGCCAGATTGTTGTAATTTAAAGGTTTGCTTTTTTTTATACCCCGTGCACTTGCTAGAAGTGCACATTCGCCATTCTGAAAAACCAAAACGTAGAAATTGTTAGTGACTGCGGTTTCGGAAACATTTTCACCAAAACGGTATGTTTTTGGTTGGCAAATGTTTCACTTTCAGCCCCTATAGATATCATTTCGCTGTTTCTTTGGGTACATTTTTGTTTATAGTTTCTGCACCTTTATCGCAACCGCGTCATTCTACGCAAATGGTCAATGGTTGCCAGTTGTTACCATTCAGCGGTCTGGCCGAATTCAGAGATAAGGGCAACATCGATTTCGGCCTTTGTTCATACATTCTATTCTCCAATGGTGGCATTTTCATTTCATGTCGTACTTGATATTATTTAAATTGTTATTTTTATTCTATTTTCTAAACTGCCATTTTTTGATTCACGCAAGTTTGAGTTCATGTTTCATGAAACTTTAATTATGTACATGCTTTTCATTCAATGATTTAAATGCTATCTTGTTGTTCTGCGAAGACTAGAATGTATTTCAAAATCTTCGGAGGTCAAAAACTGTGCCAAAACGAATGATGGTCTAGAATGATTGCGCACGAAACTACCCTACCTTTGCACTTACGAGAGATCATTTTGTTGTGCCGTTCCTTAGTTTCGGAAATCCACTTTTATTTTTAAATTATTGTGAAGTTCATGTTTCAATTTAATTTCATACAATATTCACATTAATAAATATATCTACTACATCAGCAAGACTACATCAGAACTAAACAATTAATTACACTCAAGCTTCCCCGTTTTCGAAATGTGGAATTTAGCGCTTTAAGATAAATACGCTACAAAGCAATTCTTTTTTAAATGTAACTCTTTAAAATTGAGTATTTTTAAGATCGCCAAATTCAGAGATAAGGGAAACATCGATTTAGGCCTTTGGTTATACATTCCATTCTCAAAAAGCGGCCTTTTTAGGCCGTTCGGTGGATACTATTTTTTATCAATTCCAAATACTATTTATTCCAAATACTATTTTTTCCCAATACTATTTTTTTTTTTAAAACAGGAGGGTACGCGCGCCTACGGCGCGCACCCGAGTTTTCTTTTACTCGAGTTTTCTGTGTTGCTATAGTTGCAAGTTGCTTTTTCACTGGCGAACCAGGCAATCTGCAAAACACTGATTTGCAGCATCATTGAAAATTTGAAATTTCTAAATACTTCCTACCTTTTCCTTCAAAGGGCCGGGTCCAGAAAATTTCCGGCCCGGCCCGATCTTGCTAGGATCGACCAAATGTGGTAAACGTCTTTATAAAGGATATTTTTAAGTTAAGGTATTGTTTTTTTACTCTTTTTGTTATATAATTAATCTCTAATTTATATTTATAGGTAATTTTAACGTATAATGTCTAAACATTTCACCTTGACTTGTCAATCGATTTTGAAAACTCGGGCCCGTTCGGGCCGGGCCGGGCCGAGAGATTTTGGAGACGAGCCCGGCCCTGCCCGGCCCGCGACCAGCCCGCGACCAGCCCTGGTTCAAACCAAAAAAGCGAATTTTGGTCTCAAGACACACTAACAACTCCCAGACAAAAGGTTGATGAACCTAATAGATTAGTTCACGGATCACGACACAAAACGTTCTTCGCGCGCAGCAGAGGTCATTTTGTTTTTTTGGATCTCTATTCTTGAACCATTTATAAAAATTAAAATAATTTTGAAGTTCACGTTTTGTTTCCAAATCATAAAAGCTTACATATATCATTTTCAGTAATTCTCCCATATACAACGATAATTGCATTACTGTTAAAAATTAGGAAAGAAAAGTAACCCAATTTCGAATACATGTTTTGCCTAATGTGTTGGAATTTCACTCCTTGTTTTGCAATTTTCATTTCCTTTAAATCCCTCCATCATGGGCATTTTACAAGTTTATTTAAACTGAATTATTTATTTTCACTTTATTTCTTTATTTATTCTACTATCCAAAACAATAATGATTTTTATTACTGTTTCCCCAAAAATGAGAAAATCCCTTATAATAAAACGCTACCGTGTGTGTATGTGTGTGTGTAGTGGATCAGCGGAAGTTCACGCGTTCATTCCCCCCCCGAGAAGAGGGTGAGGTCGGCCGTAGGCCGAGTTTCACGTGCTTCACGGCCGAAGGACGAGTAATGAATGGCCGTAGGCCATGAATCTGCGGCCGCAGGCCGCCTAATTGAGTGGCCGAAGGCCGCGTGGCGCGCGTATCCTCCTGGTTCTATAAAACCACAAAAAAATTTTATCCCAACGGGATAAAATTGATTGTTATAATTTATTTAACTTTTTTGTGTAAAGATTGAAGCCGCGACTGCATGAGAATCTCTCCGTCTGCGTCTCGCAGCGAGAGTTTCGGGCACTACTCTTAAACAAATACAACTCCTCCCGGCGCGGCTCCCGTCGCATTTCCATTATGCAATTCGTTGGAATTTTTGTACGGTAGGGAAAACCCCCTGATGGTCCCTTTAAATAAATTTAACAGATTGTGAGTAACCCCTGTTTCCAACGAATGGGCAAGAATTTGGACAATATTTAAAAGAACTAGGTACATTTGGTCCCGCAACGATCGTTTAAATCTCTGCGCACTCCTGTTTTACAGTGCTCTTTCGCTAACAATGTTTTCGCTCCTTTCAAGGTTTAAAATTCGTTTTGGTTAAACGAGTAAACGTGAAAGTCGATGACTTTCCCTTGAAACACTATATAAACGGGCAATAAGGAACCTTTTCACGTCAATTTTGGAATACATTTCATGTTTAGAAACTAATTTATAAAAATTTTATTCTTCATTTTCCACAATTGTTTCGAATTTTGAACTCTATTGATTGGTTGGGGAATGACGTCACTAGCTCAAGAATGGTGACACATAATGGAATTCTATTTGATCCTTTAACAAATGAACTGTCAGTTGACGCGGCCACTGAGGCCTGTCGTATAGAAATGAAAGCGTGAGTTCACAAACTCGCTCACTCACTCACTCACTCACTCACTCACTCACTCACTCACTCACTCACTCACTCACTCACTCACTCACTCACTCACTCACTCACTCACTCACTCACTCACTCACTCACTCACTCACTCACTCACTCACTCACTCACTCACTCACTCACTCACTCACTCACTCACTCACTCACTCACTCACTCACTCACTCACTCACTCACTCACTCACTCACTCACTCACTCACTCACTCACTCACTCACTCACTCACTCACTCACTCACTCACTCACTCACTCACTCACTCACTCACTCACTCACTCACTCACTCACTCACTCACTCACTCACTCACTCACTCACTCACTCACTCACTCACTCACTCACTCACTCACTCACTCACTCACTCACTCACTCACTCACTCACTCACTCACTCACTCACTCACTCACTCACTCACTCACTCACTCACTCACTCACTCACTCACTCACTCACTCACTCACTCACTCACTCACTCACTCACTCACTCACTCACTCACTCACTCACTCACTCACTCACTCACTCACTCACTCACTCACTCACTCACTCACTCACTCACTCACTCACTCACTCACTCACTCACTCACTCACTCACTCACTCACTCACTCACTCACTCACTCACTCACTCACTCACTCACTCACTCACTCACTCACTCACTCACTCACTCACTCACTCACTCACTCGTCGATTATGGCAAGTTAAAGGTTTTTAACTGCAAAAATCATTCAAAAACTAATTTTCAGATATCGATGGGATTTCAGATGACACTGTGCTAAAAGCTGTTTCTGTTAAAAATTCATTAGCAGAAGAACTATGCAATTACTATATGCATGAAAAGAATATAACAAATTACGCGGCAAGACTTTACAAAATGAATATTCTAATTATTGCACAAGATGTGGGTTTTACTAAATCTCGATTTAATTTAAACATTTTTTCAGAGAGCTCGGGAAATTCGAAAAAAGGACCAATTTATGATCCACTTGTTCAATATGTTAAAAATCGATCATTACGTTTGGCATAATGAAGTTGAAAACTAAAGTTTTCTTTTTAATTTGATATGTACGGTTTCATGTTTTGCTAAAGAATTAAATTTTCTAGTTTTATTCATTTTCAATGCGTCAGATCCTTTTTTGAAGTTCACTGCCTTTCTATTCACTTTAAAATATGAACGTTTTGGATTTTCTTCGTAAAACAGAACAGCGTTTGGAGTTTTTCCCATCGTCGAAAGGCTGCCCAAAGTGGAGAAATAAAACAATGTTTAATAAAAAAAAATAACAAAAATATAAATTTCCACCGAATAGTCGTCGCCATTGCTACTTCGCCCAATTTTGCTCTTAGCTCTGTGCAAATGACACCAGACGCGAGTTTGCGTACGAAAATCCTGTGTTTTAGGATACGTACGCTGTACTGCGTCAGGGTTACATTTGCGAATCGGCCTAGAAGTAAAATTGGCGAAAACTATATATATTTTTTTAAGAACTTTTTAATTTTTGGTAACCACATTTTTAAAAGGTAATTAAAAATAGTAATGTTTGAGTTTGCGTTTTGTGCTTATTACACTATCTTTGCTAAATTGAGGGTCAATTGTTTTTTTTTAAATTCAATTCACAATTGTAGATCATTTTTAAATCTGTTTAGAGAAGTTAATTTAATGAAACCTCAGTTCTACGATCTTTATATCAACTTCTGTGAAATTTTCAGAATTAGTTGTTTAAAAGCACTGTTGAAAATTATTAAATTTATCCACCCTTTATCTCATATAAACATTTTTAATTTACTTGTTTGAAATTCATGTGCAAACATTTATAATCTATTTTAATTGGAGCTTTGAAGTTCTTTTGAATTAGTTATTTGAAAACACAGTTGAAAATTCTTAAAGTTATCTAAAGTGAACTTTTTCAAGTTAGTTATGTGAATAACCAATATGTTATGTCGATGAAGGCAATTTTCATTATCAGCGAAAAAGTTCAAATCAACCCAATGTTCGAAATAATTAAAAGCTTAAAAACGGGTTTGCCTAAAAAAATGCTCGATTTTCGAAAAAAAAGTGAATAAATGCCTGGATGCGCCTTTCGACTACGAAAAGAACAAGCATTTCAAATGATAATTCTGCTCAGATCGAACGTAATTGTGAATTTTTAGTGTGCGAAAATCACCGAAAATGAGTGTACTTATACTTTTAACAAGGCTGTAGATATTTTTATAGACTTTTCATGAAAACATATTTTTCTTCATAGTTAGTTTTATTTAATGAAAAATTTAAAAAAAAAACTTTGGAACTTGTTTTTGTTGATATCGAAAATTGTTTACTGCACCTTTTTTAAGAATTTTCTTGATAACATTTTTTCTTCCTAACTAATTTATTTAAAGCAAATTTTCAAAGATTTCATTTGATAATCTATTTTCTCGGTAACCAATTTTCTTCAACGCGAATTATACAAAAAAAAGTAAACCTTAAGTTTCCGTTTTTGCACTTTCTGTTTTTAACGTGTACTTGAAGGTTTCTCCGTTACGATGTGGCATGATTTAAACGAGAACATCACTTGATCATCTGAGCCTCAGACTAGGAAAGTTCAAAATTTTGCAAGAAAAAAAACGAATCCTATATTTTGGTGACTTTCATTTGACCAAACTACAAATTGACCGGGAAGCGTAGACATTTCGGTTTTCGAACGCCGGTAATGGAAAAACGCTTCGGTAAGGATGAATAAGGATTTCCCAATTTTTAAACGACAAGAATTTTCCCAATTTTTAAAGGACTAGGTACATTTGGTCCCGCAACGATCTTAGTTAATTGTCTGCGAACTCCCCTTTTAAACGTTCTCTGTCTTTCTGTCTCTCTGTCTCTCTGTCTCTCTGTCTCTCTGTCTCTCTGTCTCTCTGTCTCTCTGTCTCTCTGTCTCTCTGTCTCTCTGTCTCTCTGTCTCTCTGTCTCTCTGTCTCTCTGTCTCTCTGTCTCTCTGTCTCTCTGTCTCTCTGTCTCTCTGTCTCTCTGTCTCTCTGTCTCTCTGTCTCTCTGTCTCTCTGTCTCTCTGTCTCTCTGTCTCTCTGTCTCTCTGTCTCTCTGTCTCTCTGTGTCTCTGTCTCTCTGTCTCTCTGTCTCTCTGTCTCTCTGTCTCTGTCTTTCTGTCTTTCTGTCTTTCTGTCTCTCTGTCTCTCTGTCTCTCTGTCTCTCTGTCTCTCTGTCTCTCTGTCTTTCTGTCTTTCTGTCTCTCTGTCTCTCTGTCTCTCTGTCTCTCTGTCTCTCTGTCTCTCTGTCTCTCTGTCTTTCTGTCTTTCTGTCTCTCTGTCTCTCTGTCTCTCTGTCTCTCTGTCTCTATCTTTCTGTCTCTCTGTCTTTCTGTCTCTATGTCTTTCTGTCTCTCTGTCTTTCTGTCTCTCTGTCTCTCTGTCTCTCTGTCTCTCTGTCTCTCTGTCTCTCTGTCTCTCTGTCTTTCTGTCTCTCTGTCTTTCTGTCTCTCTGTCTCTCTGTCTCTCTGTCTCTCTGTCTCTCTGTCTCTCTGTCTCTCTGTCTCTCTGTCTCTCTGTGTCTCTGTCTCTCTGTCTCTCTGTCTCTCTGTCTCTCTGTCTCTGTCTTTCTGTCTTTCTGTCTTTCTGTCTCTCTGTCTCTCTGTCTCTCTGTCTCTCTGTCTCTGTCTCTCTGTCTCTCTGTCTCTCTGTCTCTCTGTCTCTCTGTCTCTCTGTCTCTCTGTCTCTCTGTCTCTCTGTCTCTCTGTCTCTCTGTCTCTCTGTCTCTCTGTCTCTCTGTCTCTGTCTCTCTGTCTTTCTGTCTCTCTGTCTCTCTGTCTCTCTGTCTCTCTGTCTCTGTCTTTCTGTCTCTCTGTCTTTCTGTCTCTCTGTCTTTCTGTCTCTCTGTCTTTCTGTCTCTCTGTCTCTCTGTCTCTCTGTCTCTCTGTCTCTCTGTCTCTGTCTCTCTGTCTTTCTGTCTCTCTGTCTCTCTGTCTCTCTGTCTCTCTGTCTCTCTGTCTCTGTCTTTCTGTCTCTCTGTCTTTCTGTCTCTCTGTCTTTCTGTCTCTCTGTCTTTCTGTCTCTCTGTCTCTCTGTCTTTCTGTCTCTCTGTCTCTCTGTCTCTCTGTCTCTCTGTCTTTCTGTCTCTCTGTCTTTCTGTCTCTCTGTCTCTCTGTCTCTCTGTCTCTCTGTCTCTCTGTCTCTCTGTCTCTCTGTCTCTCTGTCTCTCTGTCTCTCTGTCTCTCTGTCTCTCTGTCTCTCTGTCTCTCTGTCTCTCTGTCTCTCTGTCTCTCTGTCTCTCTGTCTCTCTGTCTCTCTGTCTCTGTCTTTCTGTCTTTCTGTCTTTCTGTCTCTCTGTCTCTCTGTCTCTCTGTCTCTCTGTCTCTGTCTCTCTGTCTCTCTGTCTCTCTGTCTCTCTGTCTCTCTGTCTCTCTGTCTCTCTGTCTCTCTGTCTCTCTGTCTCTCTGTCTCTCTGTCTCTCTGTCTCTGTCTCTCTGTCTTTCTGTCTCTCTGTCTCTCTGTCTCTCTGTCTCTCTGTCTCTGTCTTTCTGTCTCTCTGTCTTTCTGTCTCTCTGTCTTTCTGTCTCTCTGTCTTTCTGTCTCTCTGTCTCTCTGTCTCTCTGTCTCTCTGTCTCTCTGTCTCTCTGTCTCTGTCTCTCTGTCTTTCTGTCTCTCTGTCTCTCTGTCTCTCTGTCTCTCTGTCTCTGTCTTTCTGTCTCTCTGTCTTTCTGTCTCTCTGTCTTTCTGTCTCTCTGTCTTTCTGTCTCTCTGTCTCTCTGTCTTTCTGTCTCTCTGTCTCTCTGTCTCTCTGTCTCTGTGTCTTTCTGTCTCTCTGTTATTCTGTCTCTCTGTCTCTCTGTCTCTCTGTCTCTCTGTCTTTCTGTCTCTCTGTCTCTCTGTCTCTCTGTCTCTCTGTCTCTCTGTCTCTGTCTCTCTGTCTTTCTGTCTCTCTGTCTCTCTGTCTCTCTGTCTTTCTGTCTCTCTGTCTCTCTGTCTTTCTGTCTCTCTGTCTCTCTGTCTCTCTGTCTCTCTGTCTTTCTGTCTCTCTGTCTCTCTGTCTTTCTGTCTCTCTGTCTCTCTGTCTCTCTGTCTCTCTGTCTTTCTGTCTCTCTGTTATTCTGTCTCTCTGTCTCTCTGTCTCTCTGTCTCTCTGTCTTTCTGTCTCTCTGTCTCTCTGTCTCTCTGTCTCTCTGTCTCTCTGTCTTTCTGTCTCTCTGTCTCTCTGTCTCTCTGTCTCTCTCTCTCTCTGTCTCTGTCTTTCTGTCTCTCTGTCTTTCTGTCTCTATGTCTTTCTGTCTCTCTGTCTTTCTGTCTCTCTGTCTCTCTGTCTCTCTGTCTCTCTGTCTCTCTGTCTCTCTGTCTCTCTGTCTCTCTGTCTCTCTGTCTCTGTCTCTCTGTCTTTCTGTCTCTCTGTCTCTCTGTCTCTCTGTCTCTGTCTTTCTGTCTCTCTGTCTTTCTGTCTCTCTGTCTTTCTGTCTCTCTGTCTTTCTGTCTCTCTGTCTCTCTGTCTCTCTGTCTCTCTGTCTTTCTGTCTCTCTGTCTCTCTGTCTCTCTGTCTCTCTGTCTCTCTGTCTCTCTGTCTCTCTGTCTCTCTGTCTCTCTGTCTCTCTGTCTCTCTGTCTCTCTGTCTCTCTGTCTCTCTGTCTCTCTGTCTCTCTGTCTCTCTGTCTCTCTGTCTCTCTGTCTCTCTGTCTCTCTGTCTCTCTGTCTCTCTGTCTCTCTGTCTCTCTGTCTCTCTGTCTTTCTGTCTCTCTGTCTCTCTGTCTTTCTGTCTCTCTGTCTCTCTGTCTCTCTGTCTCTCTGTCTCTCTGTCTCTCTGTCTCTCTGTCTCTCTGTCTCTCTGTCTCTCTGTCTCTGTCTCTCTGTCTTTCTGTCTCTCTGTCTCTCTGTCTCTCTGTCTCTCTGTCTCTCTGTCTCTGTCTTTCTGTCTCTCTGTCTTTCTGTCTCTCTGTCTTTCTGTCTCTCTGTCTTTCTGTCTCTCTGTCTCTCTGTCTCTCTGTCTCTCTGTCTCTCTGTCTCTCTGTCTCTGTCTCTCTGTCTTTCTGTCTCTCTGTCTCTCTGTCTCTCTGTCTCTCTGTCTCTCTGTCTCTCTGTCTCTCTGTCTCTCTGTCTCTCTGTCTTTCTGTCTCTCTGTCTCTCTGTCTCTCTGTCTCTCTGTCTCTCTGTCTCTCTGTCTCTCTGTCTCTCTGTCTCTCTGTCTCTCTGTCTCTCTGTCTCTGTCTCTCTGTCTTTCTGTCTCTCTGTCTCTCTGTCTCTCTGTCTCTCTGTCTCTCTGTCTCTCTGTCTCTCTGTCTCTCTGTCTCTGTCTCTCTGTCTTTCTGTCTCTCTGTCTCTCTGTCTCTCTGTCTCTCTGTCTCTCTGTCTCTCTGTCTCTGTCTCTCTGTCTTTCTGTCTCTCTGTCTTTCTGTCTCTCTGTCTTTCTGTCTCTCTGTCTCTCTGTCTCTCTGTCTCTCTGTCTCTCTGTCTCTCTGTCTCTGTCTCTCTGTCTTTCTGTCTCTCTGTCTCTCTGTCTCTCTGTCTCTCTGTCTCTCTGTCTCTCTGTCTCTCTGTCTCTGTCTCTCTGTCTCTCTGTCTCTCTGTCTCTCTGTCTCTCTGTCTCTCTGTCTCTCTGTCTCTCTGTCTCTCTGTCTTTCTGTCTCTCTGTCTTTCTGTCTCTCTGTCTCTCTGTCTCTCTGTCTCTCTGTCTCTCTGTCTCTCTGTCTCTCTGTCTTTCTGTCTCTCTGTCTCTCTGTCTCTCTGTCTCTGTGTCTTTCTGTCTCTCTGTCTCTCTGTCTCTCTGTCTCTCTGTCTCTCTGTCTCTCTGTCTCTCTGTCTTTCTGTCTCTCTGTCTCTCTGTCTCTCTGTCTCTCTGTCTCTCTGTCTCTCTGTCTCTCTGTCTCTCTGTCTCTGTCTCTCTGTCTTTCTGTCTCTCTGTCTCTCTGTCTCTCTGTCTTTCTGTCTCTCTGTCTCTCTGTCTTTCTGTCTCTCTGTCTCTCTGTCTCTCTGTCTCTCTGTCTTTCTGTCTCTCTGTCTCTCTGTCTTTCTGTCTCTCTGTCTCTCTGTCTCTCTGTCTCTCTGTCTTTCTGTCTCTCTGTTATTCTGTCTCTCTGTCTCTCTGTCTCTCTGTCTCTCTGTCTTTCTGTCTCTCTGTCTCTCTGTCTCTCTGTCTCTCTGTCTCTCTGTCTTTCTGTCTCTCTGTCTCTCTGTCTCTCTGTCTCTCTGTCTCTCTGTCTCTGTCTTTCTGTCTCTCTGTCTTTCTGTCTCTATGTCTTTCTGTCTCTCTGTCTTTCTGTCTCTCTGTCTCTCTGTCTCTCTGTCTCTCTGTCTCTCTGTCTCTCTGTCTCTCTGTCTCTCTGTCTCTGTCTCTCTGTCTTTCTGTCTCTCTGTCTCTCTGTCTCTCTGTCTCTGTCTTTCTGTCTCTCTGTCTTTCTGTCTCTCTGTCTTTCTGTCTCTCTGTCTTTCTGTCTCTCTGTCTCTCTGTCTCTCTGTCTCTCTGTCTTTCTGTCTCTCTGTCTCTCTGTCTCTCTGTCTCTCTGTCTCTCTGTCTCTCTGTCTCTCTGTCTCTCTGTCTCTCTGTCTCTCTGTCTCTCTGTCTCTCTGTCTCTCTGTCTCTCTGTCTCTCTGTCTCTCTGTCTCTCTGTCTCTCTGTCTCTCTGTCTCTCTGTCTCTCTGTCTCTCTGTCTTTCTGTCTCTCTGTCTCTCTGTCTCTCTGTCTCTGTCTTTCTGTCTCTCTGTCTCTCTGTCTCTCTGTCTCTCTGTCTCTCTGTCTCTCTGTCTCTCTGTCTCTCTGTCTCTCTGTCTCTCTGTCTCTCTGTCTCTCTGTCTCTCTGTCTCTCTGTCTCTCTGTCTCTGTCTCTCTGTCTTTCTGTCTCTCTGTCTCTCTGTCTCTCTGTCTCTCTGTCTCTCTGTCTCTGTCTTTCTGTCTCTCTGTCTTTCTGTCTCTCTGTCTTTCTGTCTCTCTGTCTCTCTGTCTCTCTGTCTTTCTGTCTCTCTGTCTCTCTGTCTCTCTGTCTCTCTGTCTCTCTGTCTCTCTGTCTCTCTGTCTCTCTGTCTCTGTCTCTCTGTCTTTCTGTCTCTCTGTCTCTCTGTCTCTCTGTCTCTCTGTCTCTCTGTCTCTCTGTCTCTCTGTCTTTCTGTCTCTCTGTCTTTCTGTCTCTCTGTCTCTCTGTCTCTCTGTCTCTCTGTCTCTCTGTCTCTCTGTCTCTCTGTCTTTCTGTCTCTCTGTCTCTCTGTCTCTCTGTCTCTGTGTCTTTCTGTCTCTCTGTTATTCTGTCTCTCTGTCTCTCTGTCTCTCTGTCTCTCTGTCTTTCTGTCTCTCTGTCTCTCTGTCTCTCTGTCTCTCTGTCTCTCTGTCTCTCTGTCTCTCTGTCTCTCTGTCTCTCTGTCTCTGTCTCTCTGTCTTTCTGTCTCTCTGTCTCTCTGTCTCTCTGTCTTTCTGTCTCTCTGTCTCTCTGTCTTTCTGTCTCTCTGTCTCTCTGTCTCTCTGTCTCTCTGTCTTTCTGTCTCTCTGTCTCTCTGTCTTTCTGTCTCTCTGTCTCTCTGTCTCTCTGTCTCTCTGTCTTTCTGTCTCTCTGTTATTCTGTCTCTCTGTCTCTCTGTCTCTCTGTCTCTCTGTCTTTCTGTCTCTCTGTCTCTCTGTCTCTCTGTCTCTGTGTCTTTCTGTCTCTCTGTCTCTCTGTCTCTCTGTCTCTCTGTCTCTCTGTCTCTCTGTCTCTCTGTCTTTCTGTCTCTCTGTCTCTCTGTCTCTCTGTCTCTCTGTCTCTCTGTCTCTCTGTCTCTCTGTCTCTCTGTCTCTCTGTCTCTGTCTCTCTGTCTTTCTGTCTCTCTGTCTCTCTGTCTCTCTGTCTTTCTGTCTCTCTGTCTCTCTGTCTTTCTGTCTCTCTGTCTCTCTGTCTCTCTGTCTCTCTGTCTTTCCGTCTCTCTGTCTCTCTGTCTTTCTGTCTCTCTGTCTCTCTGTCTCTCTGTCTCTCTGTCTTTCTGTCTCTCTGTTATTCTGTCTCTCTGTCTCTCTGTCTCTCTGTCTCTCTGTCTTTCTGTCTCTCTGTCTCTCTGTCTCTCTGTCTCTCTGTCTCTCTGTCTTTCTGTCTCTCTGTCTCTCTGTCTCTCTGTCTCTCTGTCTCTCTGTCTCTGTCTTTCTGTCTCTCTGTCTTTCTGTCTCTATGTCTTTCTGTCTCTCTGTCTTTCTGTCTCTCTGTCTCTCTGTCTCTCTGTCTCTCTGTCTCTCTGTCTCTCTGTCTCTCTGTCTCTCTGTCTCTCTGTCTCTGTCTCTCTGTCTTTCTGTCTCTCTGTCTCTCTGTCTCTCTGTCTCTGTCTTTCTGTCTCTCTGTCTTTCTGTCTCTCTGTCTTTCTGTCTCTCTGTCTTTCTGTCTCTCTGTCTCTCTGTCTCTCTGTCTCTCTGTCTTTCTGTCTCTCTGTCTTTCTGTCTCTCTGTCTCTCTGTCTCTCTGTCTCTCTGTCTCTCTGTCTCTCTGTCTCTCTGTCTCTCTGTCTCTCTGTCTCTCTGTCTCTCTGTCTCTCTGTCTCTCTGTCTCTCTGTCTCTCTGTCTCTCTGTCTCTCTGTCTCTCTGTCTCTCTGTCTCTCTGTCTTTCTGTCTCTCTGTCTCTCTGTCTCTCTGTCTCTGTCTTTCTGTCTCTCTGTCTCTCTGTCTCTCTGTCTCTCTGTCTCTCTGTCTCTCTGTCTCTCTGTCTCTCTGTCTCTCTGTCTCTCTGTCTCTCTGTCTCTCTGTCTCTCTGTCTCTCTGTCTCTCTGTCTCTCTGTCTCTGTCTCTCTGTCTTTCTGTCTCTCTGTCTCTCTGTCTCTCTGTCTCTCTGTCTCTCTGTCTCTGTCTTTCTGTCTCTCTGTCTTTCTGTCTCTCTGTCTTTCTGTCTCTCTGTCTCTCTGTCTCTCTGTCTTTCTGTCTCTCTGTCTCTCTGTCTCTCTGTCTCTCTGTCTCTCTGTCTCTCTGTCTCTCTGTCTCTCTGTCTCTGTCTCTCTGTCTTTCTGTCTCTCTGTCTCTCTGTCTCTCTGTCTCTCTGTCTCTCTGTCTCTCTGTCTTTCTGTCTCTCTGTCTTTCTGTCTCTCTGTCTCTCTGTCTCTCTGTCTCTCTGTCTCTCTGTCTCTCTGTCTCTCTGTCTTTCTGTCTCTCTGTCTCTCTGTCTCTCTGTCTCTGTGTCTTTCTGTCTCTCTGTTATTCTGTCTCTCTGTCTCTCTGTCTCTCTGTCTCTCTGTCTTTCTGTCTCTCTGTCTCTCTGTCTCTCTGTCTCTCTGTCTCTCTGTCTCTCTGTCTCTCTGTCTCTCTGTCTCTCTGTCTCTGTCTCTCTGTCTTTCTGTCTCTCTGTCTCTCTGTCTCTCTGTCTTTCTGTCTCTCTGTCTCTCTGTCTTTCTGTCTCTCTGTCTCTCTGTCTCTCTGTCTCTCTGTCTTTCTGTCTCTCTGTCTCTCTGTCTTTCTGTCTCTCTGTCTCTCTGTCTCTCTGTCTCTCTGTCTTTCTGTCTCTCTGTTATTCTGTCTCTCTGTCTCTCTGTCTCTCTGTCTCTCTGTCTTTCTGTCTCTCTGTCTCTCTGTCTCTCTGTCTCTCTGTCTCTCTGTCTTTCTGTCTCTCTGTCTCTCTGTCTCTCTGTCTCTCTGTCTCTCTGTCTCTGTCTTTCTGTCTCTCTGTCTTTCTGTCTCTATGTCTTTCTGTCTCTCTGTCTTTCTGTCTCTCTGTCTCTCTGTCTCTCTGTCTCTCTGTCTCTCTGTCTCTCTGTCTCTCTGTCTCTCTGTCTCTGTCTCTCTGTCTTTCTGTCTCTCTGTCTCTCTGTCTCTCTGTCTCTGTCTTTCTGTCTCTCTGTCTTTCTGTCTCTCTGTCTTTCTGTCTCTCTGTCTTTCTGTCTCTCTGTCTCTCTGTCTCTCTGTCTCTCTGTCTTTCTGTCTCTCTGTCTTTCTGTCTCTCTGTCTCTCTGTCTCTCTGTCTCTCTGTCTCTCTGTCTCTCTGTCTCTCTGTCTCTCTGTCTCTCTGTCTCTCTGTCTCTCTGTCTCTCTGTCTCTCTGTCTCTCTGTCTCTCTGTCTCTCTGTCTCTCTGTCTCTCTGTCTCTCTGTCTTTCTGTCTCTCTGTCTCTCTGTCTCTCTGTCTCTGTCTTTCTGTCTCTCTGTCTCTCTGTCTCTCTGTCTCTCTGTCTCTCTGTCTCTCTGTCTCTCTGTCTCTCTGTCTCTCTGTCTCTCTGTCTCTCTGTCTCTCTGTCTCTCTGTCTCTCTGTCTCTCTGTCTCTGTCTCTCTGTCTTTCTGTCTCTCTGTCTCTCTGTCTCTCTGTCTCTCTGTCTCTCTGTCTCTGTCTTTCTGTCTCTCTGTCTTTCTGTCTCTCTGTCTTTCTGTCTCTCTGTCTCTCTGTCTCTCTGTCTTTCTGTCTCTCTGTCTCTCTGTCTCTCTGTCTCTCTGTCTCTCTGTCTCTCTGTCTCTCTGTCTCTCTGTCTCTGTCTCTCTGTCTTTCTGTCTCTCTGTCTTTCTGTCTCTCTGTCTCTCTGTCTCTCTGTCTCTCTGTCTCTCTGTCTTTCTGTCTTTCTGTCTTTCTGTCTTTCTGTCTCTATGTCTTTCTGTCTCTCTGTCTTTCTGTCTCTCTGTCTTTCTGTCTCTATGTCTTTCTGTCTCTCTGTCTCTCTGTCTCTCTGTCTCTCTGTCTCTCTGTCTCTCTGTCTTTCTGTCTCTCTGTCTCTCTGTCTTTCTGTCTCTCTGTCTCTCTGTCTCTCTGTCTCTCTGTCTCTCTGTCTCTCTGTCTCTCTGTCTCTCTGTCTCTGTCTCTCTGTCTTTCTGTCTCTCTGTCTCTCTGTCTCTCTGTCTTTCTGTCTCTCTGTCTCTCTGTCTTTCTGTCTCTCTGTCTCTCTGTCTCTCTGTCTCTCTGTCTTTCTGTCTCTCTGTCTCTCTGTCTTTCTGTCTCTCTGTCTCTCTGTCTCTCTGTCTCTCTGTCTTTCTGTCTCTCTGTTATTCTGTCTCTCTGTCTCTCTGTCTCTCTGTCTCTCTGTCTTTCTGTCTCTCTGTCTCTCTGTCTCTCTGTCTCTCTGTCTCTCTGTCTTTCTGTCTCTCTGTCTCTCTGTCTCTCTGTCTCTCTGTCTCTCTGTCTCTGTCTTTCTGTCTCTCTGTCTTTCTGTCTCTATGTCTTTCTGTCTCTCTGTCTTTCTGTCTCTCTGTCTCTCTGTCTCTCTGTCTCTCTGTCTCTCTGTCTCTCTGTCTCTCTGTCTCTCTGTCTCTGTCTCTCTGTCTTTCTGTCTCTCTGTCTCTCTGTCTCTCTGTCTCTGTCTTTCTGTCTCTCTGTCTTTCTGTCTCTCTGTCTTTCTGTCTCTCTGTCTTTCTGTCTCTCTGTCTCTCTGTCTCTCTGTCTCTCTGTCTTTCTGTCTCTCTGTCTTTCTGTCTCTCTGTCTCTCTGTCTCTCTGTCTCTCTGTCTCTCTGTCTCTCTGTCTCTCTGTCTCTCTGTCTCTCTGTCTCTCTGTCTCTCTGTCTCTCTGTCTCTCTGTCTCTCTGTCTCTCTGTCTCTCTGTCTCTCTGTCTCTCTGTCTCTCTGTCTCTCTGTCTTTCTGTCTCTCTGTCTCTCTGTCTCTCTGTCTCTGTCTTTCTGTCTCTCTGTCTCTCTGTCTCTCTGTCTCTCTGTCTCTCTGTCTCTCTGTCTCTCTGTCTCTCTGTCTCTCTGTCTCTCTGTCTCTCTGTCTCTCTGTCTCTCTGTCTCTCTGTCTCTCTGTCTCTCTGTCTCTGTCTCTCTGTCTTTCTGTCTCTCTGTCTCTCTGTCTCTCTGTCTCTCTGTCTCTCTGTCTCTGTCTTTCTGTCTCTCTGTCTTTCTGTCTCTCTGTCTTTCTGTCTCTCTGTCTCTCTGTCTCTCTGTCTTTCTGTCTCTCTGTCTCTCTGTCTCTCTGTCTCTCTGTCTCTCTGTCTCTCTGTCTCTCTGTCTCTCTGTCTCTGTCTCTCTGTCTTTCTGTCTCTCTGTCTTTCTGTCTCTCTGTCTCTCTGTCTCTCTGTCTCTCTGTCTCTCTGTCTTTCTGTCTTTCTGTCTTTCTGTCTTTCTGTCTCTATGTCTTTCTGTCTCTCTGTCTTTCTGTCTCTCTGTCTTTCTGTCTCTATGTCTTTCTGTCTCTCTGTCTCTCTGTCTCTCTGTCTCTCTGTCTCTCTGTCTCTCTGTCTCTCTGTCTCTGTCTCTCTGTCTTTCTGTCTCTCTGTCTCTCTGTCTCTCTGTCTCTGTCTTTCTGTCTCTCTGTCTCTCTGTCTCTCTGTCTCTCTGTCTCTCTGTCTCTCTGTCTCTCTGTCTCTCTGTCTCTCTGTCTCTCTGTCTCTCTGTCTCTCTGTCTCTCTGTCTCTCTGTCTCTGTCTCTCTGTCTTTCTGTCTCTCTGTCTCTCTGTCTCTCTGTCTCTCTGTCTCTCTGTCTCTGTCTTTCTGTCTCTCTGTCTTTCTGTCTCTCTGTCTTTCTGTCTCTCTGTCTTTCTGTCTCTCTGTCTCTCTGTCTCTCTGTCTCTCTGTCTCTCTGTCTCTCTGTCTCTCTGTCTCTCTGTCTCTCTGTCTCTCTGTCTCTGTCTCTCTGTCTTTCTGTCTCTCTGTCTCTCTGTCTCTCTGTCTCTCTGTCTCTGTCTTTCTGTCTCTCTGTCTTTCTGTCTCTCTGTCTTTCTGTCTCTCTGTCTTTCTGTCTCTCTGTCTCTCTGTCTTTCTGTCTCTCTGTCTCTCTGTCTCTCTGTCTCTCTGTCTTTCTGTCTCTCTGTTATTCTGTCTCTCTGTCTCTCTGTCTCTCTGTTATTCTGTCTCTCTGTCTCTCTGTCTCTCTGTCTCTCTGTCTTTCTGTCTCTCTGTCTCTCTGTCTCTCTGTCTCTCTGTCTCTCTATCTCTCTGTCTCTCTGTCTCTCTGTCTCTCTGTCTCTCTGTCTCTCTGTCTCTGTCTTTCTGTCTCTCTGTCTTTTTGTCTCTCTGTCTCTGTCTTTCTGTCTCTCTGTCTTTTTGTCTCTCTGTCTTTCTGTTTCTCTGTCTTTCTGTCTCTCTGTCTCTCTGTCTCTCTGTCTCTCTGTCTCTCTGTCTCTCTGTCTCTCTGTCTCTCTGTCTCTCTGTCTTTCTGTCTCTCTGTCTCTCTGTCTCTCTGTCTCTCTGTCTCTCTGTCTCTCTGTCTCTCTGTCTCTCTGTCTCTCTGTCTTTCTGTCTCTCTGTCTCTCTGTCTTTCTGTCTCTCTGTCTCTCTGTCTCTCTGTCTTTCTGTCTCTCTGTTATTCTGTCTCTCTATCTCTCTGTCTCTCTGTCTCTCTGTCTTTCTGTCTCTCTGTCTCTCTGTCTCTCTGTCTCTCTGTCTCTCTGTCTCTCTGTCTCTCTGTCTCTCTGTCTCTGTCTCTCTGTCTTTCTGTCTCTCTGTCTCTCTGTCTCTCTGTCTCTCTGTCTCTGTCTTTCTGTCTCTCTGTCTTTCTGTCTCTCTGTCTTTCTGTCTCTCTGTCTTTCTGTCTCTCTGTCTCTCTGTCTCTCTGTTTCTCTGTCTCTCTGTCTCTCTGTCTCTCTGTCTCTCTGTCTTTCTGTCTCTCTGTCTCTCTGTCTCTCTGTCTCTCTGTCTCTCTGTCTCTCTGTCTCTCTGTCTCTCTGTCTCTCTGTCTCTCTGTCTCTCTGTCTCTCTGTCTCTCTGTCTCTCTGTCTCTCTGTCTCTCTGTCTCTCTGTCTCTCTGTCTCTCTGTCTCTCTGTCTCTCTGTCTCTCTGTCTCTGTCTCTCTGTCTTTCTGTCTCTCTGTCTCTCTGTCTCTCTGTCTCTCTGTCTCTCTGTCTCTGTCTTTGTGTCTCTCTGTCTTTTTGTCTCTCTGTCTCTCTGTCTTTCTGTCTCTCTGTCTCTCTGTCTCTCTGTCTCTCTGTCTCTCTGTCTCTCTGTCTCTCTGTCTCTCTGTCTCTCTGTCTCTCTGTCTCTGTCTCTCTGTCTTTCTGTCTCTCTGTCTCTCTGTCTCTCTGTCTCTCTGTCTCTCTGTCTCTCTGTCTCTGTCTTTCTGTCTCTCTGTCTTTCTGTCTCTATGTCTTTCTGTCTCTCTGTCTTTCTGTCTCTCTGTCTCTCTGTCTTTCTGTCTCTCTGTTTTTCTGTCTCTCTGTCTCTCTGTCTCTCTGTCTCTCTGTCTCTCTGTCTTTCTGTCTCTCTGTCTCTCTGTCTCTCTGTCTCTCTGTCTCTCTGTCTCTCTGTCTCTGTCTTTCTGTCTCTCTGTCTCTCTGTCTCTCTGTCTCTCGGTCTCTCTGTCTCTCTGTCTCTCTGTCTCTCTGTCTCTCTGTCTCTCTGTCTCTCTGTCTCTCTGTCTCTCTGTCTCTCTGTCTCTCTGTCTTTCTGTCTCTCTGTCTCTCTGTCTCTCTGTCTCTCTGTCTCTCTGTCTCTCTGTCTCTCTGTCTCTCTGTCTCTCTGTCTCTCTGTCTCTGTCTCTCTGTCTTTCTGTCTCTCTGTCTCTCTGTCTCTCTGTCTCTCTGTCTCTCTGTCTCTGTCTTTCTGTCTCTCTGTCTTTCTGTCTCTCTGTCTTTCTGTCTCTCTGTCTTTCTGTCTCTCTGTCTCTCTGTCTCTCTGTCTCTCTGTCTCTCTGTCTCTCTGTCTCTGTCTCTCTGTCTTTCTGTCTCTCTGTCTCTCTGTCTCTCTGTCTCTCTGTCTCTCTGTCTCTCTGTCTCTGTCTTTCTGTCTCTCTGTCTTTCTGTCTCTCTGTCTTTCTGTCTCTCTGTCTCTCTGTCTCTCTGTCTCTCTGTCTCTCTGTCTCTCTGTCTCTCTGTCTCTCTGTCTCTCTGTCTCTCTGTCTCTCTGTCTCTCTGTCTCTCTGTCTCTGTCTCTCTGTCTTTCTGTCTCTCTGTCTCTCTGTCTCTCTGTCTCTCTGTCTCTCTGTCTCTCTGTCTCTCTGTCTCTCTGTCTCTGTCTCTCTGTCTTTCTGTCTCTCTGTCTCTCTGTCTCTCTGTCTCTCTGTCTCTCTGTCTCTCTGTCTCTCTGTCTCTCTGTCTCTCTGTCTCTCTGTTGCTCTGTCTCTGTCTCTCTGTCTTTCTGTCTCTCTGTCTCTCTGTCTCTCTGTCTCTCTGTCTCTCTGTCTCTCTGTCTCTCTGTCTCTGTCTTTCTGTCTCTCTGTCTTTCTGTCTCTATGTCTTTCTGTCTCTCTGTCTTTCTGTCTCTCTGTCTCTCTGTCTTTCTGTCTCTCTGTTTTTCTGTCTCTCTGTCTCTCTGTCTCTCTGTCTCTCTGTCTCTCTGTCTCTCTGTCTCTCTGTCTCTCTGTCTCTCTGTCTCTGTCTTTCTGTCTCTCTGTCTCTCTGTCTCTCTGTCTCTCTGTCTTTTTGTCTCTCTGTT
>OZ059903.1:25745458-25792958 GCA_964057215.1 Oscheius myriophilus
TCTCTGTCTCTCTGTCTCTCTGTCTCTCTGTCTCTCTGTCTCTCTGTCTCTCTGTCTCTGTCTTTCTGTCTCTCTGTCTTTCTGTCTCTTTGTCTTTCTGTCTCTCTGTCTTTCTGTCTCTCTGTCTCTCTGTCTTTCTGTCTCTCTGTCTCTCTGTCTCTCTGTCTCTCTGTCTCTCTGTCTTTCTGTCTCTCTGTTATTCTGTCTCTCTGTCTCTCTGTCTCTCTGTCTCTCTGTCTTTCTGTCTCTCTGTCTCTCTGTCTCTCTGTCTCTCTGTCTCTCTATCTCTCTGTCTCTCTGTCTCTCTGTCTCTGTCTCTCTGTCTTTCTGTCTCTCTGTCTCTCTGTCTCTCTGTCTCTCTGTCTCTGTCTCTGTCTCTCTGTCTTTCTGTCTCTCTGTCTCTCTGTCTCTCTGTCTCTCTGTCTCTGTCTTTCTGTCTCTCTGTCTTTCTGTCTCTCTGTCTTTCTGTCTCTCTGTCTTTCTGTCTCTCTGTCTCTCTGTCTCTCTGTCTCTCTGTCTCTCTGTCTCTCTGTCTCTCTGTCTCTCTGTCTTTCTGTCTCTCTGTCTCTCTGTCTCTCTGTCTCTCTGTCTCTCTGTCTCTCTGTCTCTCTGTCTCTCTGTCTCTCTGTCTCTCTGTCTCTCTGTCTCTCTGTCTTTCTGTCTCTCTGTCTCTCTGTCTCTCTGTCTCTCTGTCTCTCTATCTCTCTGTCTCTCTGTCTCTCTGTCTCTGTCTCTCTGTCTTTCTGTCTCTCTGTCTCTCTGTCTCTCTGTCTCTCTGTCTCTGTCTTTCTGTCTCTCTGTCTTTCTGTCTCTCTGTCTTTCTGTCTCTCTGTCTTTCTGTCTCTCTGTCTCTCTGTCTCTCTGTCTCTCTGTCTCTCTGTCTCTCTGTCTCTCTGTCTCTCTGTCTTTCTGTCTCTGTCTTTCTGTCTCTCTGTCTTTCTGTCTCTCTGTCTCTCTGTCTTTCTGTCTCTCTGTCTCTCTGTCTCTCTGTCTCTCTGTCTTTCTGTCTCTCTGTCTCTCTGTCTCTCTGTCTCTCTGTCTCTCTGTCTCTCTGCCTCTCTGTCTCTCTGTCTCTCTGTCTCTCTGTCTTTCTGTCTCTCTGTCTCTCTGTCTCTCTGTCTCTCTGTCTCTCTGTCCCTCTGTCTCTCTGTCTCTCTGTCTCTCTGTCTCTCTGTCTCTCTGTCTCTGTCTCTCTGTCTCTCTGTCTCTGTCTCTCTGTCTTTCTGTCTCTCTGTCTCTCTGTCTCTCTGTCTCTCTGTCTCTCTGTCTCTGTCTTTCTGTCTCTCTGTCTTTCTGTCTCTCTGTCTTTCTGTCTCTCTGTCTCTCTGCCTCTCTGTCATTCTGTCTCTCTGTCTCTCTGTCTCTCTGTCTCTCTGCCTCTCTGTCATTCTGTCTCTCTGTCTCTCTGTCTCTCTGTCTCTCTGTCTCTCTGTCTCTCTGTCTCTCTGTCTCTCTGTCTCTCTGTCTCTCTGTCTCTCTGTCTCTCTGTCTCTCTGTCTCTCTGTCTTTCTGTCTCTCTGTCTCTCTGTCTCTCTGTCTCTCTGTCTCTCTGTCTCTCTGTCTCTCTGTCTCTCTGTCTCTCTGTCTCTCTGTCTCTCTGTCTCTCTGTCTCTCTGTCTCTCTGTCTCTCTGTCTCTCTGTCTCTCTGCCTCTCTGTCATTCTGTCTCTCTGTCTCTCTGTCTCTCTGTCTCTCTGTCTCTCTGTCTTTCTGTCTCTCTGTCTCTCTGTCTCTCTGTCTCTCTGTCTCTCTGTCTCTCTGTCTCTCTGTCTCTGTCTCTCTGTCTTTCTGTCTCTCTGTCTCTCTGTCTCTCTGTCTCTCTGTCTCTGTCTTTCTGTCTCTCTGTCTTTCTGTCTCTCTGTCTCTCTGTCTTTCTGTCTCTCTGTCTCTCTGTCTCTCTGTCTTTCTGTCTCTCTGTTATTCTGTCTCTCTGTCTGTCTGTCTCTCTGTCTCTCTGTCTTTCTGTCTCTCTGTCTCTCTGTCTCTCTGTCTCTCTATCTCTCTGTCTCTCTGTCTCTCTGTCTCTGTCTCTCTGTCTTTCTGTCTCTCTGTCTCTCTGTCTCTCTGTCTCTCTGTCTCTCTGTCTCTGTCTTTCTGTCTCTCTGTCTTTCTGTCTCTCTGTCTTTCTGTCTCTCTGTCTTTCTGTCTCTCTGTCTCTCTGTCTCTCTGTCTCTCTGTCTCTCTGTCTCTCTGTCTCTCTGTCTCTCTGTCTCTCTGTCTTTCTGTCTCTCTGTCTCTCTGTCTCTCTGTCTCTCTGTCTCTCTGTCTCTCTGTCTCTCTGTCTCTCTGTCTCTCTGTCTCTCTGTCTCTCTGTCTTTCTGTCTCTCTGTCTCTCTGTCTCTCTGTCTCTCTGTCTCTCTGTCTCTCTATCTCTCTGTCTCTCTGTCTCTCTGTCTCTGTCTCTCTGTCTTTCTGTCTCTCTGTCTCTCTGTCTCTCTGTCTCTCTGTCTCTCTGTCTCTGTCTTTCTGTCTCTCTGTCTTTCTGTCTCTCTGTCTTTCTGTCTCTCTGTCTTTCTGTCTCTCTGTCTCTCTGTCTCTCTGTCTCTCTGTCTCTCTGTCTCTCTGTCTCTCTGTCTCTCTGTCTTTCTGTCTCTCTGTCTCTCTGTCTCTCTGTCTCTCTGTCTCTCTGTCTTTCTGTCTCTCTGTTATTCTGTCTCTCTGTCTCTCTGTCTCTCTGTCTCTCTGTCTCTCTGTCTTTCTGTCTCTCTGTCTCTCTGTCTCTCTGTCTCTCTGTCTCTCTGTCTCTCTGTCTCTCTGTCTCTCTGTCTCTCTGTCTCTCTGTCTCTCTGTCTTTCTGTCTCTCTGTCTCTCTGTCTCTCTGTCTCTCTGTCTCTCTGTCTCTCTGTCTCTCTGTCTCTCTGTCTCTCTGTCTCTCTGTCTCTTTGTCTCTCTGTCTCTCTGTCTCTGTCTCTCTGTCTTTCTGTCTCTCTGTCTCTCTGTCTCTCTGTCTCTCTGTCTCTCTGTCTCTCTGTCTCTCTGTCTCTCTGTCTCTCTGTTTCTCTGTCTCTCTGTCTCTCTGTCTCTCTGTCTCTGTCTCTCTGTCTTTCTGTCTCTCTGTCTCTCTGTCTCTCTGTCTCTCTGTCTCTTTGTCTCTGTCTCTCTGTCTTTCTGTCTCTCTGTCTCTCTGTCTCTCTGTCTCTCTGTCTCTCTGTCTCTGTCTTTCTGTCTCTCTGTCTTTCTGTCTCTCTGTCTTTCTGTCTCTCTGTCTTTCTGTCTCTCTGTCTCTCTGTCTTTCTGTCTCTCTGTCTCTCTGTCTCTCTGTCTCTCTGTCTTTCTGTCTCTCTGTCTCTCTGTCTCTCTGTCTCTCTGTCTCTCTGTTTCTCTGTCTCTCTGTCTTTCTGTCTCTCTGTCTCTCTGTCTCTCTGTCTCTCTGTCTCTCTGTCTTTCTGTCTCTCTGTCTCTCTGTCTCTCTGTCTCTCTGTCTCTCTGTCTCTCTGTCTCTCTGTCTCTGTTATTCTGTCTTTCTGTCTCTCTGTCTCTCTGTCTCTCTGTCTCTCTGTCTCTCTGTCTTTCTGTCTCTCTGTCTCTCTGTCTCTCTGTCTCTCTGTCTCTCTGTCTCTCTGTCTCTCTGTCTCTGTCTTTCTGTCTCTCTGTCTTTCTGTCTCTTTGTCTTTCTGTCTCTCTGTCTTTCTGTCTCTCTGTCTCTCTGTCTTTCTGTCCCTCTGTCTCTCTGTCTCTCTGTCTCTCTGTCTCTCTGTCTCTCTGTCTTTCTGTCTCTCTGTTATTCTGTCTCTCTGTCTCTCTGTCTCTCTGTCTCTCTGTCTTTCTGTCTCTCTGTCTCTCTGTCTCTCTGTCTCTCTATCTCTCTGTCTCTCTGTCTCTCTGTCTCTGTCTCTCTGTCTTTCTGTCTCTCTGTCTCTCTGTCTCTCTGTCTCTCTGTCTCTGTCTCTGTCTCTCTGTCTTTCTGTCTCTCTGTCTCTCTGTCTCTCTGTCTCTCTGTCTCTGTCTTTCTGTCTCTCTGTCTTTCTGTCTCTCTGTCTTTCTGTCTCTCTGTCTTTCTGTCTCTCTGTCTCTCTGTCTCTCTGTCTCTCTGTCTCTCTGTCTCTCTGTCTCTCTGTCTCTCTGTCTCTCTGTCTTTCTGTCTCTCTGTCTCTCTGTCTCTCTGTCTCTCTGTCTCTCTGTCTCTCTGTCTCTCTGTCTCTCTGTCTCTCTGTCTGTCTGTCTCTCTGTCTTTCTGTCTCTCTGTCTCTCTGTCTCTCTGTCTCTCTGTCTCTCTATCTCTCTGTCTCTCTGTCTCTCTGTCTCTGTCTCTCTGTCTTTCTGTCTCTCTGTCTCTCTGTCTCTCTGTCTCTCTGTCTCTGTCTTTCTGTCTCTCTGTCTTTCTGTCTCTCTGTCTTTCTGTCTCTCTGTCTTTCTGTCTCTCTGTCTCTCTGTCTCTCTGTCTCTCTGTCTCTCTGTCTCTCTGTCTCTCTGTCTCTCTGTCTTTCTGTCTCTCTGTCTTTCTGTCTCTCTGTCTTTCTGTCTCTCTGTCTCTCTGTCTTTCTGTCTCTCTGTCTCTCTGTCTCTCTGTCTCTCTGTCTTTCTGTCTCTCTGTCTCTCTGTCTCTCTGTCTCTCTGTCTCTCTGTCTCTCTGCCTCTCTGTCATTCTGTTTCTCTGTCTCTCTGTCTCTCTGTCTCTCTGTCTCTCTGTCTTTCTGTCTCTCTGTCTCTCTGTCTCTCTGTCTCTCTGTCTCTCTGTCTCTCTGTCTCTCTGTCTCTGTCTCTCTGTCTTTCTGTCTCTCTGTCACTCTGTCTCTCTGTCTCTCTGTCTCTGTCTTTCTGTCTCTCTGTCTTTCTGTCTCTCTGTCTTTCTGTCTCTCTGTCTTTCTGTCTCTCTGTCTCTCTGTCTTTCTGTCTCTCTGTCTCTCTGTCTCTCTGTCTCTCTGTCTTTCTGTCTCTCTGTTATTCTGTCTCTCTGTCTCTCTGTCTCTCTGTCTCTCTGTCTTTCTGTCTCTCTGTCTCTCTGTCTCTCTGTCTCTCTGTCTCTCTATCTCTCTGTCTCTCTGTCTCTCTGTCTCTGTCTCTCTGTCTTTCTGTCTCTCTGTCTCTCTGTCTCTCTGTCTCTCTGTCTCTGTCTTTCTGTCTCTCTGTCTTTCTGTCTCTCTGTCTTTCTGTCTCTCTGTCTCTCTGTCTCTCTGTCTCTCTGTCTCTCTGTCTCTCTGTCTCTCTGTCTCTCTGTCTCTCTGTCTTTCTGTCTCTCTGTCTCTCTGTCTCTCTGTCTCTCTGTCTCTCTGTCTTTCTGTCTCTCTGTTATTCTGTCTCTCTGTCTCTCTGTCTCTCTGTCTCTCTGTCTTTCTGTCTCTCTGTCTCTCTGTCTCTCTGTCTCTCTGTCTCTCTGTCTCTCTGTCTCTCTGTCTCTCTGTCTCTGTCTCTCTGTCTTTCTGTCTCTCTGTCTCTCTGTCTCTCTGTCTCTCTGTCTCTGTCTTTCTGTCTCTCTGTCTTTCTGTCTCTCTGTCTTTCTGTCTCTCTGTCTTTCTGTCTCTCTGTCTCTCTGTCTCTCTGTTTCTCTGTCTCTCTGTCTCTCTGTCTCTCTGTCTTTCTGTCTCTCTGTCTTTCTGTCTCTCTGTCTTTCTGTCTCTCTGTCTCTCTGTCTCTCTGTCTTTCTGTCTCTCTGTCTTTCTGTCTCTCTGTCTCTCTGTCTCTCTGTCTCTCTGTCTCTCTGTCTCTCTGTCTCTCTGTCTCTCTGTCTCTCTGTCTCTCTGTCTCTCTGTCTCTCTGTCTCTCTGTCTCTCTGTCTTTCTGTCTCTCTGTCTCTCTGTCTCTCTGTCTCTCTGTCTCTCTGTCTCTCTGTCTCTCTGTCTCTCTGTCTCTCTGTCTCTCTGTCTCTCTGTCTCTCTGTCTCTCTGTCTCTCTGTCTCTCTGTCTCTCTGCCTCTCTGTCATTCTGTCTCTCTGTCTCTCTGTCTCTCTGTCTCTCTGTCTCTCTGTCTTTCTGTCTCTCTGTCTCTCTGTCTCTCTGTCTCTCTGTCTCTCTGTCTCTCTGTCTCTCTGTCTCTGTCTCTCTGTCTTTCTGTCTCTCTGTCTCTCTGTCTCTCTGTCTCTCTGTCTCTGTCTTTCTGTCTCTCTGTCTTTCTGTCTCTCTGTCTTTCTGTCTCTCTGTCTTTCTGTCTCTCTGTCTCTCTGTCTTTCTGTCTCTCTGTCTCTCTGTCTCTCTGTCTCTCTGTCTTTCTGTCTCTCTGTTATTCTGTCTCTCTGTCTCTCTGTCTCTCTGTCTCTCTGTCTTTCTGTCTCTCTGTCTCTCTGTCTCTCTGTCTCTCTGTCTCTCTATCTCTCTGTCTCTCTGTCTCTCTGTCTCTGTCTCTCTGTCTTTCTGTCTCTCTGTCTCTCTGTCTCTCTGTCTCTCTGTCTCTGTCTTTCTGTCTCTCTGTCTTTCTGTCTCTCTGTCTTTCTGTCTCTCTGTCTTTCTGTCTCTCTGTCTCTCTGTCTCTCTGTCTCTCTGTCTCTCTGTCTCTCTGTCTCTCTGTCTCTCTGTCTTTCTGTCTCTCTGTCTCTCTGTCTCTCTGTCTCTCTGTATCTCTGTCTCTCTGTCTCTCTGTCTCTCTGTCTCTCTGTCTCTCTGTCTCTCTGTCTCTCTGTCTCTCTGTCTTTCTGTCTCTCTGTCTCTCTGTCTTTCTGTCTCTCTGTCTCTCTGTCTCTCTGTCTCTCTGTCTTTCTGTCTCTCTGTTATTCTGTCTCTCTGTCTCTCTGTCTCTCTGTCTCTCTGTCTTTCTGTCTCTCTGTCTCTCTGTCTCTCTGTCTCTCTGTCTCTCTGTCTCTCTGTCTCTCTGTCTCTGTCTCTCTGTCTTTCTGTCTCTCTGTCTCTCTGTCTCTCTGTCTCTCTGTCTCTCTGTCTCTGTCTTTCTGTCTCTCTGTCTTTCTGTCTCTCTGTCTTTCTGTCTCTCTGTCTTTCTGTCTCTCTGTCTTTCTGTCTCTCTGTCTTTCTGTCTCTCTGTCTCTCTGTCTCTCTGTCTCTCTGTCTCTCTGTCTCTCTGTCTTTCTGTCTCTCTGTCTCTCTGTCTCTCTGTCTCTCTGTCTCTCTGTCTCTCTGTCTCTCTGTCTCTCTGTCTCTCTGTCTCTCTGTCTCTCTGTCTCTCTGTCTTTCTGTCTCTCTGTCTCTCTGTCTTTCTGTCTCTCTGTCTCTCTGTCTTTCTGTCTCTCTGTTATTCTGTCTCTCTGTCTCTCTGTCTCTCTGTCTCTCTGTCTTTCTGTCTCTCTGTCTCTCTGTCTTTCTGTCTCTCTGTCTCTCTGTCTTTCTGTCTCTCTGTTATTCTGTCTCTCTCTGTCTCTCTGTTATTCTGTCTCTCTGTCTCTCTGTCTCTCTGTCTCTCTGTCTTTCTGTCTCTCTGTCTCTCTGTCTCTCTGTCTCTCTGTCTCTCTGTCTCTCTGTCTCTCTGTCTCTCTGTCTCTCTGTCTCTCTGTCTCTGTCTCTCTGTCTTTCTGTCTCTCTGTCTCTCTGTCTCTCTGTCTCTCTGTCTCTGTCTTTCTGTCTCTCTGTCTTTCTGTCTCTCTGTCTTTCTGTCTCTCTGTCTTTCTGTCTCTCTGTCTCTCTGTCTCTCTGTTTCTCTGTCTCTCTGTCTCTCTGTCTCTCTGTCTCTCTGTCTTTCTGTCTCTCTGTCTCTCTGTCTCTCTGTCTCTCTGTCTCTCTGTCTCTCTGTCTCTCTGTCTCTCTGTCTCTCTGTCTCTCTGTCTCTCTGTCTCTCTGTCTCTCTGTCTCTCTGTCTCTCTGTCTCTCTGTCTCTCTGTCTCTCTGTCTCTCTGTCTCTCTGTCTCTCTGTCTCTCTGTCTCTCTGTCTCTCTGTCTCTCTGTCTCTGTCTCTCTGTCTTTCTGTCTCTCTGTCTCTCTGTCTCTCTGTCTCTCTGTCTCTCTGTCTCTGTCTTTCTGTCTCTCTGTCTTTTTGTCTCTCTGTCTCTCTGTCTTTCTGTCTCTCTGTCTCTCTGTCTCTCTGTCTCTCTGTCTCTCTGTCTCTCTGTCTCTCTGTCTCTCTGTCTCTCTGTCTCTGTCTCTCTGTCTTTCTGTCTCTCTGTCTCTCTGTCTCTCTGTCTCTCTGTCTCTGTCTTTCTGTCTCTCTGTCTTTCTGTCTCTATGTCTTTCTGTCTCTCTGTCTTTCTGTCTCTCTGTCTCTCTGTCTCTCTGTCTCTCTGTCTCTCTGTCTCTCTGTCTCTCTGTCTCTCTGTCTCTGTCTCTCTGTCTTTCTGTCTCTCTGTCTCTCTGTCTCTCTGTCTCTGTCTTTCTGTCTCTCTGTCTTTCTGTCTCTCTGTCTCTCTGTCTCTGTCTCTCTGTCTTTCTGTCTCTCTGTCTCTCTGTCTCTCTGTCTCTCTGTCTCTCTGTCTCTGTCTTTCTGTCTCTCTGTCTCTCTGTCTCTCTGTCTCTCTGTCTCTCTGTCTCTCTGTCTCTCTGTCTCTCTGTCTCTCTGTCTCTCTGTCTCTCTGTCTCTCTGTCTCTCTGTCTCTGTCTCTCTGTCTCTCTGTCTCTCTGTCTCTGTCTTTCTGTCTCTCTGTCTTTCTGTCTCTATGTCTTTCTGTCTCTCTGTCTTTTTGTCTCTCTGTCTCTCTGTCTCTCTGTCTCTCTGTCTCTCTGTCTCTCTGTCTCTCTGTCTCTCTGTCTCTCTGTCTCTCTGTCTCTCTGTCTCTGTCTCTCTGTCTTTCTGTCTCTCTGTCTCTCTGTCTCTCTGTCTCTGTCTTTCTGTCTCTCTGTCTTTCTGTCTCTCTGTCTCTCTGTCTCTGTCTCTCTGTCTTTCTGTCTCTCTGTCTCTCTGTCTCTCTGTCTCTCTGTCTCTCTGTCTCTCTGTCTCTGTCTTTCTGTCTCTCTGTCTCTCTGTCTCTCTGTCTCTCTGTCTCTCTGTCTCTCTGTCTCTCTGTCTCTCTGTCTCTCTGTCTCTCTGTCTCTCTGTCTCTCTGTCTCTCTGTCTCTCTGTCTCTGTCTCTCTGTCTCTCTGTCTCTCTGTCTCTCTGTCTCTGTCTCTCTGTCTTTCTGTCTCTCTGTCTCTCTGTCTCTCTGTCTCTCTGTCTCTGTCTTTCTGTCTCTCTGTCTCTCTGTCTCTCTGTCTCTCTGTCTCTCTGTCTCTCTGTCTCTCTGTCTCTCTGTCTCTCTGTCTCTCTGTCTCTCTGTCTCTCTGTTTTTTTGTCTCTCTGTCTCTCTGTCTCTCTGTCTCTCTGTCTCTGTCTCTCTGTCTTTCTGTCTCTCTGTCTCTCTGTCTCTCTGTCTCTCTGTCTCTGTCTTTCTGTCTCTCTGTCTTTCTGTCTCTATGTCTTTCTGTCTCTCTGTCTTTCTGTCTCTCTGTCTCTCTGTCTCTCTGTCTCTCTGTCTCTCTGTCTCTCTGTCTCTCTGTCTCTCTGTCTCTCTGTCTCTCTGTCTCTGTCTCTCTGTCTTTCTGTCTCTCTGTCTCTCTGTCTCTCTGTCTCTGTCTTTCTGTCTCTCTGTCTTTCTGTCTCTCTGTCTCTCTGTCTCTGTCTCTCTGTCTTTCTGTCTCTCTGTCTCTCTGTCTCTCTGTCTCTCTGTCTCTCTGTCTCTGTCTTTCTGTCTCTCTGTCTCTCTGTCTCTCTGTCTCTCTGTCTCTCTGTCTCTCTGTCTCTCTGTCTCTCTGTCTCTCTGTCTCTCTGTCTCTCTGTCTCTCTGTCTCTCTGTCTCTGTCTCTCTGTCTCTCTGTCTCTCTGTCTCTCTGTCTCTGTCTCTCTGTCTTTCTGTCTCTCTGTCTCTCTGTCTCTCTGTCTCTCTGTCTCTGTCTTTCTGTCTCTCTGTCTCTCTGTCTCTCTGTCTCTCTGTCTCTCTGTCTCTGTCTCTCTGTCTTTCTGTCTCTTAGTCTCTCTGTCTCTCTGTCTCTCTGTCTCTGTCTTTCTGTCTCTCTGTCTTTCTGTCTCTATGTCTTTCTGTCTCTCTGTCTTTTTGTCTCTCTGTCTCTCTGTCTCTCTGTCTCTCTGTCTCTCTGTCTCTCTGTCTCTCTGTCTCTCTGTCTCTCTGTCTCTCTGTCTCTCTGTCTCTGTCTCTCTGTCTTTCTGTCTCTCTGTCTCTCTGTCTCTCTGTCTCTGTCTTTCTGTCTCTCTGTCTTTCTGTCTCTCTGTCTCTCTGTCTCTGTCTCTCTGTCTTTCTGTCTCTCTGTCTCTCTGTCTCTCTGTCTCTCTGTCTCTCTGTCTCTGTCTTTCTGTCTCTCTGTCTCTCTGTCTCTCTGTCTCTCTGTCTCTCTGTCTCTCTGTCTCTCTGTCTCTCTGTCTCTCTGTCTCTCTGTCTCTCTGTCTCTCTGTCTCTGTCTCTCTGTCTTTCTGTCTCTCTGTCTCTCTGTCTCTCTGTCTCTCTGTCTCTGTCTTTCTGTCTCTCTGTCTTTCTGTCTCTATGTCTTTCTGTCTCTCTGTCTTTCTGTCTCTCTGTCTCTCTGTCTCTCTGTCTCTCTGTCTCTCTGTCTCTCTGTCTCTCTGTCTCTCTGTCTCTCTGTCTCTCTGTCTCTGTCTCTCTGTCTTTCTGTCTCTCTGTCTCTCTGTCTCTCTGTCTCTGTCTTTCTGTCTCTCTGTCTTTCTGTCTCTCTGTCTCTCTGTCTCTGTCTCTCTGTCTTTCTGTCTCTCTGTCTCTCTGTCTCTCTGTCTCTCTGTCTCTCTGTCTCTGTCTTTCTGTCTCTCTGTCTCTCTGTCTCTCTGTCTCTCTGTCTCTCTGTCTCTCTGTCTCTCTGTCTCTCTGTCTCTCTGTCTCTCTGTCTCTCTGTCTCTCTGTCTCTGTCTCTCTGTCTCTCTGTCTCTCTGTCTCTCTGTCTCTCTGTCTCTGTCTCTCTGTCTTTCTGTCTCTCTGTCTCTCTGTCTCTCTGTCTCTCTGTCTCTGTCTTTCTGTCTCTCTGTCTCTCTGTCTCTCTGTCTCTCTGTCTCTCTGTCTCTGTCTCTCTGTCTTTCTGTCTCTCTGTCTCTCTGTCTCTCTGTCTCTCTGTCTCTGTCTTTCTGTCTCTCTGTCTTTCTGTCTCTATGTCTTTCTGTCTCTCTGTCTTTTTGTCTCTCTGTCTCTCTGTCTCTCTGTCTCTCTGTCTCTCTGTCTCTCTGTCTCTCTGTCTCTCTGTCTCTCTGTCTCTGTCTCTCTGTCTTTCTGTCTCTCTGTCTCTCTGTCTCTCTGTCTCTGTCTTTCTGTCTCTCTGTCTTTCTGTCTCTCTGTCTCTCTGTCTCTGTCTCTCGGTCTTTCTGTCTCTCTGTCTCTCTGTCTCTCTGTCTCTCTGTCTCTCTGTCTCTGTCTTTCTGTCTCTCTGTCTCTCTGTCTCTCTGTCTCTCTGTCTCTCTGTCTCTCTGTCTCTCTGTCTCTCTGTCTCTCTGTCTCTCTGTCTCTCTGTCTCTCTGTCTCTCTGTCTCTGTCTCTCTGTCTCTCTGTCTCTCTGTCTCTCTGTCTCTGTCTCTCTGTCTTTCTGTCTCTCTGTCTCTCTGTCTCTCTGTCTCTCTGTCTCTGTCTTTCTGTCTCTCTGTCTCTCTGTCTCTCTGTCTCTCTGTCTCTCTGTCTCTCTGTCTCTCTGTCTCTCTGTCTCTCTGTCTCTCTGTCTCTGTCTCTCTGTTTTTTTGTCTCTCTGTCTCTCTGTCTCTCTGTCTCTCTGTCTCTGTCTTTCTGTCTCTCTGTCTTTCTGTCTCTCTGTCTTTCTGTCTTTCTGTCTCTCTGTCTCTCTGTCTCTCTGTCTCTCTGTCTCTCTGTCTCTCTGTCTCTCTGTCTCTCTGTCTCTCTGTCTCTGTCTCTCTGTCTTTCTGTCTCTCTGTCTCTCTGTCTCTGTCTCTCTGTCTTTCTGTCTCTCTGTCTCTCTGTCTCTCTGTCTCTCTGTCTCTGTCTTTCTGTCTCTCTGTCTTTCTGTCTCTATGTCTTTCTGTCTCTCTGTCTTTTTGTCTCTCTGTCTCTCTGTCTCTCTGTCTCTCTGTCTCTCTGTCTCTCTGTCTCTCTGTCTCTCTGTCTCTCTGTCTCTGTCTCTCTGTCTTTCTGTCTCTCTGTCTCTCTGTCTCTCTGTCTCTGTCTTTCTGTCTCTCTGTCTTTCTGTCTCTCTGTCTCTCTGTCTCTGTCTCTCTGTCTTTCTGTCTCTCTGTCTCTCTGTCTCTCTGTCTCTCTGTCTCTCTGTCTCTCTGTCTCTCTGTCTCTCTGTCTCTCTGTCTCTCTGTCTCTCTGTCTCTCTGTCTCTCTGTCTCTGTCTCTCTGTCTCTCTGTCTCTCTGTCTCTCTGTCTCTCTGTCTCTGTCTCTCTGTCTCTCTGTCTCTCTGTCTCTCTGTCTCTCTGTCTCTCTGTCTCTGTCTCTCTGTCTTTCTGTCTCTCTGTCTCTCTGTCTCTCTGTCTCTCTGTCTCTCTGTCTCTCTGTCTCTCTGTCTCTCTGTCTCTCTGTCTCTCTGTCTCTCTGTCTCTCTGTCTCTGTCTCTCTGTCTCTCTGTCTCTCTGTTTCTCTGTCTCTCTGTCTCTCTGTCTCTCTGTCTCTCTGTCTTTCTGTCTCTCTGTCTCTCTGTTTCTCTGTCTCTCTGTCTCTCTGTCTCTCTGTCTCTCTGTCTCTCTGTCTCTCTGTCTCTCTGTCTCTCTGTCTCTCTGTCTCTCTGTCTCTCTGTCTCTCTGTCTCTCTGTCTCTCTGTCTCTCTGTCTCTCTGTCTCTCTGTCTCTCTGTCTCTGTCTCTCTGTCTTTCTGTCTCTCTGTCTCTCTGTCTCTCTGTCTCTCTGTCTCTCTGTCTCTGTCTTTCTGTCTCTCTGTCTTTTTGTCTCTCTGTCTCTCTGTCTTTCTGTCTCTCTGTCTCTCTGTCTCTCTGTCTCTCTGTCTCTCTGTCTCTCTGTCTCTCTGTCTCTCTGTCTCTGTCTCTCTGTCTTTCTGTCTCTCTGTCTCTCTGTCTCTCTGTCTCTCTGTCTCTGTCTTTCTGTCTCTCTGTCTTTCTGTCTCTATGTCTTTCTGTCTCTCTGTCTTTCTGTCTCTCTGTCTCTCTGTCTCTCTGTCTCTCTGTCTCTCTGTCTCTCTGTCTCTCTGTCTCTCTGTCTCTCTGTCTCTGTCTCTCTGTCTTTCTGTCTCTCTGTCTCTCTGTCTCTCTGTCTCTGTCTTTCTGTCTCTCTGTCTTTCTGTCTCTCTGTCTCTCTGTCTCTGTCTCTCTGTCTTTCTGTCTCTCTGTCTCTCTGTCTCTCTGTCTCTCTGTCTCTCTGTCTCTGTCTTTCTGTCTCTCTGTCTCTCTGTCTCTCTGTCTCTCTGTCTCTCTGTCTCTCTGTCTCTCTGTCTCTCTGTCTCTCTGTCTCTCTGTCTCTCTGTCTCTCTGTCTCTCTGTCTCTGTCTCTCTGTCTCTCTGTCTCTCTGTCTCTGTCTTTCTGTCTCTCTGTCTTTCTGTCTCTATGTCTTTCTGTCTCTCTGTCTTTTTGTCTCTCTGTCTCTCTGTCTCTCTGTCTCTCTGTCTCTCTGTCTCTCTGTCTCTCTGTCTCTCTGTCTCTCTGTCTCTCTGTCTCTCTGTCTCTGTCTCTCTGTCTTTCTGTCTCTCTGTCTCTCTGTCTCTCTGTCTCTGTCTTTCTGTCTCTCTGTCTTTCTGTCTCTCTGTCTCTCTGTCTCTGTCTCTCTGTCTTTCTGTCTCTCTGTCTCTCTGTCTCTCTGTCTCTCTGTCTCTCTGTCTCTGTCTTTCTGTCTCTCTGTCTCTCTGTCTCTCTGTCTCTCTGTCTCTCTGTCTCTCTGTCTCTCTGTCTCTCTGTCTCTCTGTCTCTCTGTCTCTCTGTCTCTCTGTCTCTCTGTCTCTCTGTCTCTGTCTCTCTGTCTCTCTGTCTCTCTGTCTCTCTGTCTCTGTCTCTCTGTCTTTCTGTCTCTCTGTCTCTCTGTCTCTCTGTCTCTCTGTCTCTGTCTTTCTGTCTCTCTGTCTCTCTGTCTCTCTGTCTCTCTGTCTCTCTGTCTCTCTGTCTCTCTGTCTCTCTGTCTCTCTGTCTCTCTGTCTCTGTCTCTCTGTTTTTTTGTCTCTCTGTCTCTCTGTCTCTCTGTCTCTCTGTCTCTGTCTCTCTGTCTTTCTGTCTCTCTGTCTCTCTGTCTCTCTGTCTCTCTGTCTCTGTCTTTCTGTCTTTCTGTCTTTCTGTCTCTATGTCTTTCTGTCTCTCTGTCTTTCTGTCTCTCTGTCTCTCTGTCTCTCTGTCTCTCTGTCTCTCTGTCTCTCTGTCTCTCTGTCTCTCTGTCTCTCTGTCTCTGTCTCTCTGTCTTTCTGTCTCTCTGTCTCTCTGTCTCTCTGTCTCTGTCTTTCTGTCTCTCTGTCTTTCTGTCTCTCTGTCTCTCTGTCTCTGTCTCTCTGTCTTTCTGTCTCTCTGTCTCTCTGTCTCTCTGTCTCTCTGTCTCTCTGTCTCTGTCTTTCTGTCTCTCTGTCTCTCTGTCTCTCTGTCTCTCTGTCTCTCTGTCTCTCTGTCTCTCTGTCTCTCTGTCTCTCTGTCTCTCTGTCTCTCTGTCTCTCTGTCTCTCTGTCTCTGTCTCTCTGTCTCTCTGTCTCTCTGTCTCTCTGTCTCTGTCTCTCTGTCTTTCTGTCTCTCTGTCTCTCTGTCTCTCTGTCTCTCTGTCTCTGTCTTTCTGTCTCTCTGTCTCTCTGTCTCTCTGTCTCTCTGTCTCTCTGTCTCTCTGTCTCTCTGTCTCTGTCTCTCTGTCTTTCTGTCTCTCTGTCTCTCTGTCTCTCTGTCTCTCTGTCTCTGTCTTTCTGTCTCTCTGTCTTTCTGTCTCTATGTCTTTCTGTCTCTCTGTCTTTTTGTCTCTCTGTCTCTCTGTCTCTCTGTCTCTCTGTCTCTCTGTCTCTCTGTCTCTCTGTCTCTCTGTCTCTCTGTCTCTGTCTCTCTGTCTTTCTGTCTCTCTGTCTCTCTGTCTCTCTGTCTCTGTCTTTCTGTCTCTCTGTCTTTCTGTCTCTCTGTCTCTCTGTCTCTGTCTCTCTGTCTTTCTGTCTCTCTGTCTCTCTGTCTCTCTGTCTCTCTGTCTCTCTGTCTCTGTCTTTCTGTCTCTCTGTCTCTCTGTCTCTCTGTCTCTCTGTCTCTCTGTCTCTCTGTCTCTCTGTCTCTCTGTCTCTCTGTCTCTCTGTCTCTCTGTCTCTCTGTCTCTCTGTCTCTGTCTCTCTGTCTCTCTGTCTCTCTGTCTCTCTGTCTCTGTCTCTCTGTCTTTCTGTCTCTCTGTCTCTCTGTCTCTCTGTCTCTCTGTCTCTGTCTTTCTGTCTCTCTGTCTCTCTGTCTCTCTGTCTCTCTGTCTCTCTGTCTTTCTGTCTCTCTGTCTCTCTGTCTCTCTGTCTCTCTGTCTCTGTCTTTCTGTCTCTCTGTCTTTCTGTCTCTATGTCTTTCTGTCTCTCTGTCTTTTTGTCTCTCTGTCTCTCTGTCTCTCTGTCTCTCTGTCTCTCTGTCTCTCTGTCTCTCTGTCTCTCTGTCTCTCTGTCTCTGTCTCTCTGTCTTTCTGTCTCTCTGTCTCTCTGTCTCTCTGTCTCTGTCTTTCTGTCTCTCTGTCTTTCTGTCTCTCTGTCTCTCTGTCTCTGTCTCTCTGTCTTTCTGTCTCTCTGTCTCTCTGTCTCTCTGTCTCTCTGTCTCTCTGTCTCTGTCTTTCTGTCTCTCTGTCTCTCTGTCTCTCTGTCTCTCTGTCTCTCTGTCTCTCTGTCTCTCTGTCTCTCTGTCTCTCTGTCTCTCTGTCTCTCTGTCTCTCTGTCTCTCTGTCTCTGTCTCTCTGTCTCTCTGTCTCTCTGTCTCTCTGTCTCTGTCTCTCTGTCTTTCTGTCTCTCTGTCTCTCTGTCTCTCTGTCTCTCTGTCTCTGTCTTTCTGTCTCTCTGTCTCTCTGTCTCTCTGTCTCTCTGTCTCTCTGTCTCTCTGTCTCTCTGTCTCTCTGTCTCTCTGTCTCTCTGTCTCTGTCTCTCTGTTTTTTTGTCTCTCTGTCTCTCTGTCTCTCTGTCTCTCTGTCTCTGTCTTTCTGTCTCTCTGTCTTTCTGTCTCTCTGTCTTTCTGTCTTTCTGTCTCTCTGTCTCTCTGTCTCTCTGTCTCTCTGTCTCTCTGTCTCTCTGTCTCTCTGTCTCTCTGTCTCTCTGTCTCTGTCTCTCTGTCTTTCTGTCTCTCTGTCTCTCTGTCTCTGTCTCTCTGTCTTTCTGTCTCTCTGTCTCTCTGTCTCTCTGTCTCTCTGTCTCTCTGTCTCTGTCTTTCTGTCTCTCTGTCTTTCTGTCTCTATGTCTTTCTGTCTCTCTGTCTTTTTGTCTCTCTGTCTCTCTGTCTCTCTGTCTCTCTGTCTCTCTGTCTCTCTGTCTCTCTGTCTCTCTGTCTCTCTGTCTCTGTCTCTCTGTCTTTCTGTCTCTCTGTCTCTCTGTCTCTCTGTCTCTGTCTTTCTGTCTCTCTGTCTTTCTGTCTCTCTGTCTCTCTGTCTCTGTCTCTCTGTCTTTCTGTCTCTCTGTCTCTCTGTCTCTCTGTCTCTCTGTCTCTCTGTCTCTCTGTCTCTCTGTCTCTCTGTCTCTCTGTCTCTCTGTCTCTCTGTCTCTCTGTCTCTGTCTCTCTGTCTCTCTGTCTCTCTGTCTCTCTGTCTCTGTCTCTCTGTCTTTCTGTCTCTCTGTCTCTCTGTCTCTCTGTCTCTCTGTCTCTGTCTTTCTGTCTCTCTGTCTCTCTGTCTCTCTGTCTCTCTGTCTCTCTGTCTCTCTGTCTCTCTGTCTCTCTGTCTCTCTGTCTCTCTGTCTCTGTCTCTCTGTTTTTTTGTCTCTCTGTCTCTCTGTCTCTCTGTCTCTCTGTCTCTGTCTTTCTGTCTCTCTGTCTTTCTGTCTCTCTGTCTTTCTGTCTTTCTGTCTCTCTGTCTCTCTGTCTCTCTGTCTCTCTGTCTCTCTGTCTCTCTGTCTCTCTGTCTCTCTGTCTCTGTCTCTCTGTCTTTCTGTCTCTCTGTCTCTCTGTCTCTCTGTCTCTCTGTCTCTGTCTTTCTGTCTCTCTGTCTTTCTGTCTCTCTGTCTTTCTGTCTCTCTGTCTTTCTGTCTCTCTGTCTCTCTGTCTTTCTGTCTCTCTGTCTCTCTGTCTCTCTGTCTCTCTGTCTTTCTGTCTCTCTGTTATTCTGTCTCTCTGTCTCTCTGTCTATCTGTCTCTCTGTCTCTCTGTCTCTCTGTCTCTCTGTCTCTCTGTCTTTCTGTCTCTCTGTCTCTCTGTCTTTCTGTCTCTCTGTCTCTCTGTCTCTCTGTCTCTCTGTCTCTCTGTCTCTCTGTCTCTCTGTCTCTCTGTCTCTGTCTCTCTGTCTTTCTGTCTCTCTGTCTCTCTGTCTCTCTGTCTCTCTGTCTCTGTCTTTCTGTCTCTCTGTCTTTCTGTCTCTCTGTCTTTCTGTCTCTCTGTCTTTCTGTCTCTCTGTCTCTCTGTCTCTCTGTCTCTCTGTCTCTCTGTCTCTCTGTCCCTCTGTCTCTCTGTCTCTCTGTCTTTCTGTCTCTCTGTCTCTCTGTCTCTCGGTCTCTCTGTCTCTCTGTCTCTCTGTCTCTCTGTCTCTCTGTCTCTCTGTCTCTCTGTCTCTCTGTCTCTCTGTCTCTCTGTCTCTCTGTCTCTCTGCCTCTCTGTCTCTCTGTCTCTCTGCCTCTCTGTCTCTCTGTCTCTCTGTCTCTCTGTCTCTCTGTCTCTCTGTCTCTCTGTCTCTCTGTCTCTCTGTCTCTCTGTCTCTCTGTCTCTCTGTCTCTCTGTCTCTCTGTCTCTGTCTTTCTGTCTCTCTGTCTTTCTGTCTCTCTGTTTCTCTGTCTTTCTGTCTCTCTGTCTTTCTGTCTCTCTGTCTTTCTGTCTCTCTGTCTCTCTGTCTTTCTGTCTCTCTTTCTCTCTGTCTCTCTGTTTTTCTGTCTTTCTGTCTCTCTGTCTCTCTGTCTCTCTGTCTCTCTGTCTCTCTGTCTCTCTGTCTCTCTGTCTCTCTGTCTCTCTGTCTCTCTGTCTCTCTGTCTTTCTGTCTCTCTTTCTCTCTGTCTCTCTGTTTTTCTGTCTCTCTGTCTCTCTTTCTCTCTGTCTCTCTTTCTCTCTGTCTCTCTGTTGTTCTGTCTCTCTGTCTCTCTGTCTCTCTGTCTCTCTGTCTCTCTGTCTCTCTGTCTCTCTGTCTCTCTGTCTCTCTGTCTCTCTGTCTCTCTGTCTCTCTGTCTCTCTGTCTCTCTGTCTCTCTGTCTCTCTGTCTCTCGGTCTCTCTGTCTCTCTGTCTCTCTGTCTCTCTGTCTCTCTGTCTCTCTGTCTCTCTGTCTCTCTGTCTCTCTGTCTCTCTGTCTCTCTGTCTCTCTGTCTCTCTGTCTCTCTGTCTCTCTGTCTTTCTGTCTTTCTGTCTCTCTGTTTTTCTGTCTCTCTGTCTCTCTGTCTCTCTGTTTTTCTGTCTCTCTGTCTCTCTGTCTCTATGTCTCTCTGTCTTTCTGTCTCTCTTTCTCTCTGTCTCTCTGTTTTTCTGTCTCTCTGTCTCTCTGTCTCTCTGTCTTTCTGTCTCTCTTTCTCTCTGTCTCTCTGTCTCTCTGTCTCTCTGTCTCTCTGTCTCTCTGTCTCTCTGTCTCTCTGTCTCTCTGTCTCTCTGTCTCTCTGTCTCTCTGTCTCTCTGTCTCTCTGTCTCTCTGTCTCTCTGTCTCTCTGTCTCTCTGTCTCTCTGTCTCTCTGTCTCTCTGTCTCTCTGTCTCTCTGTCTCTCAGTCTCTCTGTCTTTCTGTCTCTCTTTCTCTCTGTCTCTCTGTTTTTCTGTCTCTCTGTCTCTCTGTCTCTCTGTCTTTCTGTCTCTCTTTCTCTCTGTCTCTCTGTTTTTCTGTCTCTCTGTCTCTCTGTCTCTCTGTCTCTCTGTCTCTCAGTCTCTCTGTCTTTCTGTCTGATTCGATTCCCCGCAATGTTTTGATATGCCGCCTACGGCGACTGAAATCTATTTGCTTAGCTTGCAGCGGTGCGTAGCGGTGACCATTCGTACGTGCACTGTTGTTATTTGATCAGAAAAATAACAGTGTCATGTTTTCTTAAGAAAACAGATAAGTGCAATGAAGGAAATGATAAATTGAAGACTTTCATAACAAAGAACATAATGCTATACATGAGGACGTTGACATTTTCGATCTAACGAGGTTTGCTCACCAACTGGAATTTCAGCACATCGCGAAACATTTTCCGTACGCACACAATTCGAACAACGTTCGCACACAGTCAGAGTTTTCACACGCACCTTACAAGCACTTCGAAAAAGTTTTTTAAAAAAAGATGACCTTCAAAAAGTAGTCGTGCTTCTATTCTTGTAACAAAATAGCCCACTTTAGTCGCTTTGATTCAATTAAATTCTTATTACCTCAAGAGAATTGTACTTTGTGAAAAGATGAGCATTTTATGAACTTTGTGTCCTTGAAACGTGCAGTCCGGCTTTTTTATCAACGATTATGATTTTATGAAGTCTTTGTATCCAGATGTTATCATTGGCTATTTTTTTGTAAATCCATGCTTATTATTAACCCAAACTGTTTCACAGTTTCAGCAATTGTTTTTCAGTTTTTCAAATTTGTCAATTTGAAATTGGTGTTTCTTCTCGCATTTTTATGAAAAATATTTCTTTGTTTATAAAGTGTTCACTAACAATTATAAATTTGCAGCTGTCAAAAAAAATCAGTTTGAATTAATGAAACAGTGCAATTTGCCAAACCTTGATAATTTTTATTTACTAAATTGCTATGCAGTTTCAGCCATTGTATTTCAAATCGGTCAATTCATAAATGTGTTGTTCCTTCTGGAATTGGAGCATTTATGACAGTTTTTTTTATCAATAATCCACTAACAAAAAAAAATTTTAGTTTTCAAAAAAATCTTAAAAGATTTTTTTGCAATAAAAAAATGAATGAAGCCGTGCACTTCGCCGTTTTTATATTTCTTGCATGTTTTTTGTTGTTGTTGTTTTTTGCGTTTCTAAAACATTTTTACTGTATAAAAAAGTGTAACATTAATCCACAGTTTCACATCGTTTATTTTTAACTATTCAAGTTTTGAATAGACTCCCATTGTTCAATTGTCCAAAAATATTCATAATTTTCAAATTAGAAATTATCTATTTGTTGTTTTTTGTCATAAATTTTGCGAAATTCAATTGTTTTTTTTAAAAGTTTTTTACAACAAGTTACTACGCAACACCCAAAGAAATTTAAAAGCGTTTTCATGAACTTTGTGGCCTTCGAACGTGTTTTGCGGCGATTTTATCAGCGCAAGACGTTTTGCTAGAACTCTCTTGCGTGTTGTTCAAATTTTGTTTTTGTAAAAATTTTTTTTCTTCTTCAATTTGCAGAAATGAACTTTCGAAATTGAACTTTAGAAAATATTAAATTTTTTAGAAATGGCGAAGTCGTGCATAATTTGTGGTTTTTTTCTGGAATGTTTAAATGCTGAATTTTTCTAAGATTCAATGAATAACAACCAATTTTCATTTTTCAACAAATTACAATATGAAATAAATGTTGTATTTAACTTTTGAAGAAAAAAACGCTGGAAAAACGCCAAGATTTGAACGTCACCTTCGCTTTGTAGATTAGATCATTATCAGACTGCAGTACTGATCGTCGCGTCGGCGGACCAGTCTGGGTCACACGTGGACGTGTTCGCGGCAATTTTGTTTCTTTCGCGACGGAAAAAGTGCAGTTTCAGCCATTTTCTTAGTTTTTCCACGTTTTGAATTATTTTTCTCGTAGAATTCGCCTTTATTTCTCACGTTATCGAGTTTCGGAATTTTTGGAAAATCGGCATATGCATTTAATTCGACTTACTATGTTCTATCGCCACTTTTTATATTTCGTTTCCTGCGAAAATTGTTTTTTCTACGAATATGCATTTAATTCGAATTTCAGTGCTTTATAATTCTGTTATCAACTTCTATTTGTTTGAGAATTTGCTAAGATACTTAAAAAACCATTTCAATTTTTTTTTTAAATTTATTAAAACTAAATACATGCTTCTAAATGTTCTATGCGTTCTTGAATAATGAAGCAGATGTAAATTTGTCTCGTAATTGGTTCGAGACGGCTTAGTTACCTTGGAGATGAATGCCACAGCCAGGCCGCGTTAATTTTTACTGCGGCTTATAAGTTTATCTGTTGTTTTTTATTAATTAAAAGTTTACTTTCGTATTTATTTATTTGCCAACAAAAAATAATAATAAAAAAAACACAAAAAAAGCAGAAAATGGCAGATTCAAACTGAAAAAAAATTTTTTCAGCTGTAACCTTGAAATGATTTTGTAAAAAAGCGAGTCTCCCTAACTCAGAATTACCTTTTTTTGTCTTTTTTGTGTTCTCGTTTGTGTCTGAAAATTTGTCGGTTTTATTATTGAACAATGTAAAGCCAATCTAGGGAAATTTAAAATCAGAGCCACCTGCACTTCTGTTGAAAAATTAGCTTTCGGGTTTTTAAATAGTTTTTGTTAAAAAGAAATTGTTCACTTTGTCCGTTTAAAACATCTTTTAAGGTTAAAAAGTTTTATACGAAAGTGCATTAATGTTTCAAAAACTAATTGAACATTTTCAAGCACATGAAGTGTTAACTTTGTGAGAAAGATCACAAGCCAAATGTGTAAAAGATTCCTCTATTCATGGTCAATTAGAACTTTTTTTTGAACCACCAGATTTCTATGAAAATCCTGCAAGCATTCATTTTGGATTTTTGAAATTTTTGAAAATGAAAGTTCAGTAAATCGCTACCTTGCTTTGCAGTTGAGCTACAAACTCCAGGTTTTTTACATCGATTATTCATAGTCTGTGAAATATAGTTATTATTTACCACAAAATCGGTAGCCATAAATGAAGACCTAATGTTTAGTCAAACATGTGAAAAATACGCGCAACATCAACTTTTTCCTCTATTACTCGTTCAGTATTTGGTTGTGTGAGTTGCGATTTTTTTTCGATTCCTTCCCAAAAACTTCCCTAGAAAAACATTTTGTTGAGGGGAAAAACATTGTTAAAATTGCATGATGCAGAAGTTTTGTCTTTACAATTTAATAAAAAAGGTCTAAAAAGGTATTTTTCGCTCATTTTTTGAAGTTCCCTTGGATTCACCATTAAAGTTTACGTCATATTCCGTCTTTGGGCCTTTAAATGCCGATTGTTTGACCGAGTTATGGTAGATGCCTAAGTGTACTATAAAAATATCAACGTTATCAAAAAAAAACTTCTACTTTTTTGTAGAAAATTTCATATTCACCATAAGGGAAAAGCATTTTTTCTTTGCATTTTTTCAGTCGCTGCGTTTTTGTGTTTCAAGCTCGAATTATCACTTTCTTCTTATCACAAAATTTGATCCTGGCTTTTGTTCATGGTCATAATTCGACATTATGATTCCTAATCTAACTTTCAGGCAAATTCACAAAAATTGCAGGCTGTTTTTAATTTTGTACTCAGAGGGATTTCGTTTTCATTTTGGGGTACGCTCGCAAATTCTATCAAAGAAATTATACTTGTTTAATAGACCCCCATTTTTTACCTCTTTCATCCGAATTGAATGGAAACCTTGAAAAAACGATGAATTGAATTAGTTGAAGCCAACTGAGAATTTTTGGCAATTTGTTTTTTTATTAGTCGATTATTTTTCGCTTTCAATTGAACCAAATTTGCTAAACTATCCCTTTTACTTCTATGTTTCAGAAAATGTCGATGGAATGCGAAATTTTTTTTTTTTGCGGAAAAACTTTTAAAACAGCTTGAACTTTGTTGTTCACATGTGTTTTTATGAATATGAGACACTTTTTATCAATTTTGATTAAAAGAAAAACGGTTTTTGTTGTTGTTGAAATTACTAAATCAAGGATTTTTATATGATTTCCAAAACCAACCATAAAATCTGTTTAAATTGGTGATGAAGCATAAGACTAATAAGTTTTTTGATTGAGAAATTTGGTTTTGTTACAATTACTTTAAATTAAAAGTTAATTTTTTTTTTTTTTTTTGAGAAAAAATTGGAACTGTCATGATCGATTTCTGTTACCCAATTGGTTGAAAATGCCGTCTTGCAAAAAACGTAATGTGCCTTAGCGAATTTTTGTACTGAAAACTTTGTTTTGCGAAAAAATCCATAAATTTTAATTGTATTATTCATTGCCTTTTTTAAGTTTCATTTTTCAAAGTTTACTTTTCAACAATCAAATCTCGTTTTTTAAAAGCTAATTTTAACAATTGGGCGACGACTATAAGTTTTTTTTTTATAAATTGTACTTTTATATTTTTGATATGCAACACTATATGTTCAGAAAATGTCGATGATGGAATGCCGAATTTGCCAAATGCCGACCGTGTCCTTCCACTACAGAACGCTCTCTTGTCGAGCTTGTGCAGCTTTTGTCCGCCGAACAGTTTCTCAAAAATTACAATACATTTGTGTGAAAAATGGCGATTGTGACGTCACTAAAGGTAACTTTATTAATTTTAAAATGGTTCAAAATCTGTTTTTTCAGAACAACGCGCTTCTTGTCGATCATGCAGAATGAATAAATGCGTTGCTATGGGAATGTTCGATGGTGTGTTTTTTTGTAAAATCATTTTAAAATTTATTTTAGATATTTCTTGGATGACATCGGAAGAACCATGCGCAGGCTCCTCAAAAGTGAGCTTTTTTATATAAATAAAAAAAGGTGTTTGAAAAAGGTGTTTGAAACGAGATAAAACCATAAAGTTGGTAATTATATTTTAAAAATTGATTGAGTTTTTAAAAATTTGAAAAAAAAAATGTAACAATCCATGGAGATTGCGTAAAAAATTGAACCTTTAATTCAAATAATCTCGCTCTTTAAATATTTAGTTTAAATAAAGTATTTGAAAAGTTGTAAAATTTTCTAAAACTTTGCAAAAACGACGCATTTTTGTAATTTTTCAAATTTATTCACAATTTACAAATTAGGGTTTCTGTTTGAGACACAAAAACTGATTAAGGTTTTTTTCAGAAATTTTTAAAAATTATAAACAATGCTGTAGAACTAACGGTTAGGTTTCCATCTTCTTACGATATCCGTTTTTTTGGCAACAAGCCATAGTTAAGTGTTTCAGCAAAATATTTTAATTAGACAGGTTACAGGTGAATATTTAGAGGAAGCCAATGCGGGCGGCTAATATATCCATTTTGCTGAAGCGCGTTATTCCCAAAACAAACGAAATCAGTCGATTGGGGAAAGTAAACGACCCCTAAGCAAAATATGTTGTCAACAATTCCAACTCGGCTCCGTTTGCGACAAAATCACCATTGTGTGATTTTCAGTCTTTTTTTAGCCAAAAGCTGGGGGACAGAAATAATAGGAAAAAACCCCAATTGGCCTGGTTTTACTACTTTTTGAGACAACGTTTTGATTTCTATCCTCCCGCTTTCGGCTATAACTAGAATGCAAATCAGGTGATGCTTATTTTTTCAAAAAATGGCACTTTTTGACGGGTTGTGCAGACATACAAACGGTCGTCGCGGGACCAATTGCACCTATTCCTTGGAAACTCACTATATAGTCTGTTTCCAAAAAAAGGTCGGTGACTTTTGAGCGACCCTGATTTTTTGCTGTTTTTTAACCACTGACGAATTGAAACATTGATGTGAATAGTAACAAAATAAGCGAAATAGCACAGTAAAGAGGAGTGCGCAGAAAAAAAAAGAAGAATCGCGGCGGGACCTAATGTACCATCCTTTAACCGAACCGGTGCCGTTTTTCGGAAACACACTATAACATCAACTAAAAGCATTTGTGTATTTTTTAATGATTTGGCTGTGAAAATTTCAAAAAGGGGGAAATGGCTTAAAAAGTTAATTCCCTGTTTTCCAAAGTTGCATGTGGCCGCCAAACGAACGTTTTTCGGAAAAAGACCGCTTTTTCTCTGCGTCTCGGCCAGTTGCACACTATTTCGCACGAACGCTGCATTAAGGCCGTTTTTGCCAGGATGCCCATTTGGTGACAGCTATACAAAAATATCTTTACTAACGTTTTGTTTTAAAATTGGAAACACTGAAATTTCTAGTTCCTAAATTTCAAAATTTTCATATTTGGACAACAGAAAGGTTTATCTGCACTTTCAAGCTAAACCAGATTTTCCTGCTTCCCTGGCGCACTTCAAGGATACAAAGATCGCGTGTAAAGATATTTTCCGTGTGCATTTTGTGACTTTGCGCCGAAAGCAAGAATGGCAAAATTTGGGGTGGGCCCAGGCCCAAAGATGTTTTTAGGGCCCGGTCTGAAAATTGGGAAAATTTAGAGTTTTTTGTTAAGAATTATCGGGCAGACCCTTATATTTTTTAAAGAACTTTACGAAAAATGGATTCAGATGACCTCATTAAATCGAGAACTACGTATCGAAGAATTGATACGGTAGTTTTTATCCTTATGTGCAGGGAAATTTTTATTTGGCCATTCTTCGATTGCCCATAACTCGCCAACTCGTATCGCGATGTGGGTCACAACTGGCGTGTGAAACAAGGCATAGCCACGTCAAGGCTGTTTCAACATCGGCGTTTGGAAAAGGCTTGGTTCGAAAATTTTGGTGAAACTCAAAGACCGTATATATGATCTTCTTTCTCTCAATTAAAGATCTAAGTGGGGGTTGAAATTTCAATCGAAACCTTCATTTCTAGTAAGAAACATAATGTTGGAGGAAAACATAGACATCGAGCATAAAACTCATTTGAAAATTTTCTGGTTCACACTGCAATTCAGTAAGAATTTTTGGCTTTATTCAAAGTTGGTTATTTCCAACCAGTATATTTTATGAAACTTTAAAAATTTTAAATGTTTCAGCAAAAATTGTTCATTAGATCATGTAAATGTTAGAAAAAAACTTTAACAGTTTCGTTTTTAACAGAACAAGATGGGCTATAGTGCGTTTCCAAAAAAGAGTCAAGGAAAAAGGGATTTTCCTAAAGGACAGGTACATTTGGTCCCGGCGCGATTGCTTTGTTGTCTGCGCACTCCTCTTTTATAGTGCTATTTCGCTTGTTAAATTTCTTTTCAGTTCAATGTTTCAATCTGGCAGTGGTTAAATAAGGGTAGACATCAAGGTCGTTGAAAAGTCATCGATTCTTAGTTGGAAATGGACTATAACGTAAGTTTCTTTCGACACATTCCTCCAAAACCGTTTCTTCCTGTTTTTAAATGCTTTTAAAACTCAAAAATGCTTAAATTCAGTTTGAAGATCAAATTTAGTTTCGGGGATTAGGTGTGTTTCAATAATGACATATTCCATAAATATGTTCTAAAAAACCGTTTGAAAAAACCAAAAAAGATTTGATAAAAGAATTTTACCTTAAAAATTTTCTTGCTAAGAATTTATATTTTTTACAATTGATCTTTGTTAGCCTTTTAAAATTGTGAAGCTTAAAATATTTTTAGATTGCCAACGATTTTTGTGCATTTTCTGAAACTCAACAGTGAATAGTTCACTTTTTTTGTTGGAAAAATGAGACCCCGAATTTTGATTTTGCAGTTTTTAACCCAAAACAAATTTTTCCCAATCTCAACGTGCATCATTTCGAACTTCAGGTCGCAGCGTAGATCATTATCAGACTAAACCTGGTTTATGCGTCGGGCGGGCAGCAGTTTCAGTTTTATACTAACACAAAAAATTTCTTAGATTTTTTCCATTTTATCTTATTATTTTTCAAACTACTGGCGGTTTTTTTTCTTAACCTTATGCTTATCTTCTGTGTTAAAATTTATTTTGTCATTTTTTCGCTTGGCTAAAACAGAAAAAACCAATTATTTTTAAATCCTAATTTTGCGAAAAATAAAATACAAACAGCCGCGCCCGTTATGAGAACTAGAATTTTGAGGATGACAACGCAAAGATATTCATCTCGGCCACCTATGCAATTTTCGAATGGAAACAGCCGTTTAGCGTGTTTATGACTGATTTTTGGCCGTTTCAGTTTTTTCAGCTCAGCCCTTTAACTTTTTTTATGACATAGAAGCCATAATTACTTGTTTTTCTGACCGAAAATGTTATTCGATTGTTTGCAAAAAAAGCCAAAATCTGAATATTTGCATGAAACATTTTCATGATGTCAAAAATTATCTGCGAAAAGTGATGCTGACATTTTCAGTGTGTGAGTGTGTGAGTGTGTGAGTGTCTTGAAAGTTTTTCGTTATTTTGAACTGAAAGTTTTGTGAAAATTAGATTTGGGATTTTTGAAAAGGGAAGTCAGTAGAAATTAGAACTAGCCTCATATGAAAGAGACAAATCACAATTAACCAAAATTTTCAGCCTAAATCAATTCTCTACGTCGGAGGCCTACCCCCATGCGTAAAAAGGTTTTCCCTTAAGATAATCATCGTGCGCGTTCTGTGACTTTGCGCCGAAAGTGTGACATTCAGTTACTGTAAAAATCAAAGTCACATAGAAACCCATTTCAATAAAAATGTGTTGACAATTATGGCATTTTCCAGGTTAACAAGTGTTTTCGAAAACTTGCCAAATCCGGGTCCGCCTGGCGACAGTTATATTTGGGTCAATCTTGGTACAAAAACTAACCCCAAAAAACCCCCTTAACCCCAAAACCAGTCTATTTATTCAAATGTATGTTTAATAAATTCCTTTATTGACATTCAATAATTTTCTGTTGTTAACACGCCGTCCCTGGAACAACTGCAAGCTACTGTCTTAGAAAAAAGTTGACAGTCTCAGAATTGGATTAAAATTGGTCTATTACATTCTTGTGACCATTATGCAACATTTTCGCATTTTCCGACCTTTGACATATAAGCGTCGAAAAACGCGAACAGAAAACAGAAAAATGCGCAATTTTTTTAAAAACATTTTGCAATATTAAAGTCCAAAGTGACCATCCAGACGAAAATCGCTGTCAACCCCAAGTATTCCATCGATTTGATCAGGCAAAAATTCACTTTGGGTGGGTCAAAAATATGTTTTCCGCCTAAACGGATGCAAATGCTTATGAAGTAAAAAAAAGAAAAATAAACTAATTTGAACTTGTTTGGAACAAATTTCGAGCAAAAATTGAATTTTTTTCATGATCAATTTGACAGGAAACTTCTGGTTCAAAGTCGATTTTCGTCAGGATGGTCACGGAGTTTTTTTTTTGATAATAAAATTTTAAATATGTGAAAAAATGCGCATCTTTATGTGCGACGCTGTTACGTCATTGGTCGAAAAATGCGAAAAATTGTAATTTCCAACATAAATTTTAACTTTTTTGAGTTTTTCGGACTCCGTTCTTTGTACACAATAATTCCACTTTTTCAGTGTTTCATTTGGAGAATCCATACCACAAACTTCCAGAATAACCCCAAATTTACTTGTTTCGGCCACTTTTGTAAAAATACAGTACCCTACCGTAACCCAGGTCGAAAAATCGGTCTAAAAGTTTCAAAATGTTGTACATTGGTCCATTGATTCTTTCAGAGATTGCGTCTTAAGGTCTTAGCTTGATTATTACGAAAAAAGTTTTTTTAGGAGATTGACATTTTTAAAGTTTTACATGGAATGTAAAGTCTGTAATTTGCCTGCACAGTGTTTCAACTACAGTGTTCTTGTTTCAACTACAACTACAACTCTCCTGTAGAGCTTGTGCAGCTTTTTTCAGAAGAACAATTACGCAGAATTTCAAATACGAGTGCGAAAAAGAGGGAAATTGTGATGTTACAATGAGTAAGACACAATCGACTTTTTGAAAGACAGCGATTTCAGAGAAAAGACTTTTGTGTCGCTTTTGTCGCATGGAAAAATGCAGATCTTTGGGTATGATCGAAGGTGGCTTGAGTTTTTCTAGAAAAGGTTTTTTAAAAGAAAATCTTCAGATGCTTCTTGGTTGTCAAGAAAAGCAACAACTTGTGAATCTTCAGAGGTCAGTGGCGAAAAAGCTAGGACACATTTTGTAAAAGAAAGATTTTTTTACCAAAAGAAATTATTTCAGCTAGAGTTTCTGGGGGAAATTAAGTTCAACCCCTCAGCCAATTTAGTTGCGCCCCCCAAAATAGCCACTCAGTTTGACCCACCCCCACACAATTTAGTTGAGCACCCCACTTTAGGTGCCGATTGGGTATTTCAGATAATCACCCCCATCAAATTCATTCAAGCCCCCCATAACTGAGTATCCAATGCAGAACGCTTTATTGTAAGTAGCTGAATTTCTGTTTTAAGATTTTGAATTTTATTTCTTTTTTAACTTTATTATTAACTTTTTAATAGTGTTATGTTTAGTTAAGATCTACTAATGTTTTTGATCTTTACCTATTTTAGTTAATTACATACTTTTAATCTTTTTATTACGTTTTCCTCATTTGAGTTACAACCCATGGGCATTTTTTATTGATTAAACTATTTCTTTTCCTAAATTTGGCTAAATGATTTAGAAATTGACCGATAATAAGTCTGCTTAGGATTTTCTTCTTACCATTCGGTGTGAATTTGTAATTTACCTGAATTGTGCACATGATGGCATAACTGAATTAGCTTTTAGCTTTACGAAAGTTCAAAATTCGGATTGACTGGGGGGCTAAACCGCTTAACTAAATTTTTCCCACCAAATTTACATGATTATTTTAATTCAACTAATTCAGAATTCGAAATTTTTGTTCAAGTTTTAAGTAGAGAATCAAATTGATTGATTTTGTCCAACTGAATAAAATTGAAAATGACCGCTTTTGACCAAAAAAGCGGTCTTTGAATTTTTTTTTGCATTTTTTTTGTAATTTTCCACCATTTTATCAAAACCAAAAAGTTTGATTCTCGGAAAACACGTTAACATTTTCAAGCAAAATTTATTAACCTAACAAATCGTTAAAGAATCTTGTACCAACAATGAGCTGCCTTAATGTTTTGTCTTTTTTACTCCCCAAAAGGTGAAAAACATGTTCTTGTAGATAATCGCTTCGTTTTTAATGTTAAACCTGCAAAATTTCAAATCTGATGGAGTAATTTGTCAAAACTATGTGAAAATCAATCTCAGAACAAGTTGTGAAATAACTTTTTGAGCAAAAAGTAGCGTAGCTTTCGTTATATTTTGACATTTCAAGTTAGCATACTCATGTGTTTGCATATATTATTAATTTAATCAAAAATCACCCTAACCCAAAACCCACAAAGAATTTATATCAAAACTTAAGAAATTTTTGTTCTTGTACAAATTTCTCGTTTTTTTCAGATGAAAATCATAGCTTCATGCTCACATCATGAAACTTTCTATATCCAAAAGGAGAATTTCTACACGCTTGAAAACGTGCTCAACAATACACAAACGTTTTTCACTGAGTTATGGCAGCGAATTAATGAAATTTTAAATAAGGTACCATGTTTCACAATTTTAATACCTTTTAACCTTGTTTTTAAGGAAATTGACCTGCAAACTTTCACCAAAAATGAATTGTGCGAACAAGTCTTAGAAGGATATAAACATTTGAAGAAACATTGGCCAAACAGGCAAGAAAACAAGGTAATTAAATAATTAACAGTTTTTATTATGAAATTTAGCTTACAAAAGGTCAAGTAAAGCTAACTGAGGTACTGTGCGAGTATTTCCGAATTATGGAACAAACGGCAGAACTTTGTATGAAAACTTCAAGCTTTGTTGAATCACCGGTAGATCAAAGGGTAAATTTTCTAACAAACAAAAGTGTTTCTTTTTTTAGAGAATCGTTTATCGAAATTTTATACTACACATTCCTCAGATACTCAGAATTTTTAATAATGTTGATTGGTTAGGGCATGACGTCACGGATTCAACGATTGCAACGCATTCTGGAGTTCAGTATGATTATAGAAAGGATATGATTTTCGATACAGCGAATGAAACAATGAAAAAAGATATTGAAAAGTAGGTTTTAAAATAATAAAAACTCACACTCACACACTCAAACACCCACACACCCACACACTCACACACTCACACACTCACACACTCACACACTCACACACTCACACACTCACACACTCACACACTCACACACTCACACACTCACACACTCACACACTCACACACTCACACACTCACACACTCACACACTCACACACTCACACACTCACACACTCACACACTCACACACTCACACACTCACACACTCACACACTCACACACTCACACACTCACACACTCACACACTCACACACTCACACACTCACACACTCATTTCAGACTTTTCACCACTTCTACAGCTAGGGCTCATCTTATGTTTTACCAACCTTACAAACGTCTAATTGCGGATAATTTTGAAAAAGCTTATATAATTGCAAGGCAGCTGTGGCTTCTAGAAGGTTTTTCTCTGTCTGTTGGATCTTACTCTTTAATTTCAGGTGTGGAAGGCATTTCTAAAGAAACTCTTGAAAAAGCATCTGCTATTTTGTCTGATCTTTCTGAGGAACTTTATCTTCATTATTATCAAAATCGGAATTTACGCAATTATGCATCTAGGCTTTATAAAATTAATAATCTATTGATTGCTTCTGATGTGCGTTTAAAGAACGTTTTTTTAATTCAAACTTTTTTAGAGAATAAAGAAGATGCGAAGAAAGAATCAAGTTATGATGCATTTGTTTGATATGCTTAAAGTTAGTCATTACGAATGGCACAATAAAGAAACTCGCTGATGCGTTACATTTATATATTAAAAAAAAAACAATATTGAAAAAGTATTCTATATAGTTTTCTCATTCATACGTTTTGTTATTGTAAAAAGTTTTGACGATGCGTTTCTATAGATTTTTAAAATCTATTGAATTCCGTTCGCGTACGATCGCGGCGGGACCATTTACCTATAAGCTATTTCTACGTATTTAATTATTTCTTTAGGGAAATATAGTTTTTTTTAATCTCTTTTTAGGAAACGCACTAAAATGTTAACACAGTAAAAACCTAAGATTGCAAAAATCTATTTTCTTTTAGAATAACAAGTCTCACATTGGCTTAGTTATTTTGTGTTAGTGACTGTTTTATTCATTTCCATCTACATTAAACTTATGCGCAAATATAGCCGACTTGCTATCTAGATCTGAAGAAAGCAAGATTCGAATGATGTTTGAGGCCTTCAAATTTCCTGCTGAAAATCCCGTTCCTTGTTTTTTTTGTGGAAAACTCGTTTGGTTTCACTGTAGAAACGTAGAAAAGCCTAATTCAGCTTTTAATTCTAATTGGGTTTTAATTTTATAAAATAGGTAAACGATTCCGGTGACCTTTTTTCAATCGAAGTTATTTTATTGGACCTGGCAACAAACGGCTTTGGTTTTGGTGACATATGCAACTCCAACTTGACCTTCTATGCCTTAACAAGTGTTGCGAACCTCTTATCTAGATGTTGGACACACTCGCTTCAGGGTTGGTTAGCGAAATGTGCGTGAGTGTGTGAATGTGTGAATGTGTGAATTGTGTGAGTGGGTGAATGTGTGAATTGTGTGAGTGTGTGAATGTGTGAATTGTGCGTGTGCGTGTGCGTGTGCGTGTGCGTGTGCGTGTGCGTGTGCGTGTGCGTGTGCGTGTGCGTGTGCGTGTGCGTGTGCGTGTGCGTGTGCGTGTGCGTGTGCGTGTGCGTGTGCGTGTGCGTGTGCGGGTCTGTGTTTGTGGTTTGTATGTGTATATAGCATGGTTTCCGCTTTCACCTTCACGTAGGCGATCTGTTGGTCACCTAGATGCCGCGATCACAATCAGACACCAGGTTTCAGCATAGGGTTGGGCAACAGTTTCAGAATTTTGCTGAACGATGTTTTAGCCATTTCTGTATGTGTTTCGATATTTTCTTGTTATAAATCTTCTGCTTTTTTTCCCGAAACGTGTTTCAGTTTTGAAAAAAAATGGAATGCCAAGTTTGCCTATTAACGGCACAGTGTTTCCACTACAGCGTTCTCTCTTGTTGAGCTTGTGCGACCTTTTTCCGAAGAACAATTATCCAAAAATTGGAGTACAAATGCACAAAATCCGGAAATTGCGATGTTACAAAAGGTGGACTTTTGATATTTTTTCTATTCTGAAACTTTTATTTAAGCAAGACGAAGTTTGTGCCGCTTTTGCCGGATGGAAAAGTGTAGATCTTTGGGAATGGTTGAAGGTAATTCCAATTTTTTTAAAATTCAATTTTCCAATAGTCAAAAAACAAATTGTTTAAAAAACAATTTTCAGATAAAGCTTGGTCAGTACGGAAAGGAACAATTGAATCAAAATAAGAGGTATGTTTGAACCGGTTTTGCTTTTTTTTGTTGAAAAATCTTTTAATTTTAACAGCACAAATTTCAAATTGTTTGTTAAAAACTTTTAAAATGTTTATTTTTGTATTTTTTTATTACGAAATAACTTTCATTGAATTCTTTCCAAATTGCACAAAATATAATGTGTACGTACAACATTTTCGATCCGACGACATTTGGGAAAAAAGCCAAAAAATGCGATTTCGCAGTTCTTTAATATTTTTATGTACTTCTTGAAAAATTTGAATGGCCGTAATTCAAAAAAATATAATATTTCGTGTGCTCAAAAATGTGTATAAAAATGGTGAAATATAGTCTTTTTCAGGCGGATAAAACTCAGTTCTCTTCTGATCTTGAAAATGGAACAAAGGAATACAAGGATAATTTCTATACGTTGGAAAATTTGCTCAAAGATTCGGAAACTTTCATCTCGGAATTATGGAAAAGAATAAACATTATTTTAAACGAGGTGGGTTCGTTTCAGCAGTGTTTATTGGCAAAAGACACCAATGGCATAGAAAAACATCGATTGATCGATTTTATCGATTGGCGTTTGGCGCGTAACGCAATTTTTCAGCTAGCCGCTTGCGGTTTTCGCTAATAACTCAAACGTCTGTGTGTTTTGTATTATACACTAACGACATAGAAAACTAATGTTTTATCGATTTTATTGATTGGAGTTTGGCGCGTAAACACTTTTTCAACTCATCGCTAGCGAATTTCGCTAAAATTTAAAAATATTAGTACGCATACCCTTAAAAGCTTATAGCCTAAAGAAAGATCGCTATATCGATTTTATCGCTTGGCATTTGACGCGTAAAGCAAACTTTAAGCTCGCCGCAAGCAGATTTCGCCCATAACTCAATATAGTGCGTTTCCTAAAAAAGAGACAAGGAAAAAGGGGTTTTCCTAAAGGATTAGGTACATTTGGTCCCACCGCGATTTCTTACTTGTCTGCGCACTCTTCTTTTACAGTGATCATTCGCTTGTTAAATTTCTATTCACTTCAATGTTTTAAATCCAACTTTGTTAAATACGAGTGAAAATCAATGTCGGTGGAAAGTCGGCGTGGACTGAACGTTTGTATGTATGGCAAAAAAGCTAACGACATATAAATCATTCGTTTTATCATCTCATCACTAGCGGATTTCGCTTGCCTAAAAAACATCGGTTAATCGATTGATTGCGTTTGCAATATAGTCTATTTCCAACAGAAAAACCGGAGACTTTTCAGCTATCTTCAATTCCCCCATATTCAACCACTGACGACTTGAAACATTGGAGTGAATAAAAGTATTTAGGCGAAATAGCATAGTAAAAGAGGAGTTCGCAGATAATTAGAAAAATCGTGGCGGAACCTAATGTACCATCCTTTAAGGTTTTGGCCAAAAACGTGTGCCGTTTTTCGGAAACACACTATAATTCCTCTTCACCGCTTGCGGATTTCGCTTATAACTCAATAAGTTTGTATGTATGGCAATAAAATCTAACGAAATATAAATAATCCGATTTATCGATTTTATTGATTGGCGTGTGACGCGTAAAGCAATATTTCAGCTCGTCGCTAGCCGATTTCGCTCAATTTTCATTATGTTAGTACACTTAGCCGTATAAACTTAACGCCTAGAGAAAATTCGGTTTATCGATTTTATTGATCGGTGTTTGGCACTAAACGTCATATTTCAACACGCTGATAGTGGCTTTTGCATATAAAAATACGTATGACAAAAGAAGCTTTTATGGAGCGCATATCCAAGGGATTTCGCTATATAAGAACGTAGAACTTTTGCTAAGTAAACGTGGAGGGGGTTTGGGGAGCGAAACCCCCCCCCCCACTAGTGCTGGTTCACATATAAGTCTATTTTCCAGAACACCCACCTACCATGTTCCTCTAAAGAAAAAGGGTTATGTGACCAAGTCCTAGAATGTTCATTTGAAGAAACAATGGCCAAACTGCAAAAAAGATGAGGTAATTCATTTTTAACTCTCAGCTTCTTTTTCATATTTAAGCTCATAAAAGGTCAAAAAGTAAGTCTAAACCAATTTCTCGTTGAATATTTTCGGATGATGGAACAGGGAGCTGAACTGTGCATGTCAATTTCAAGTTTTGTTGATCTACCTTTAGATCAAAAGGTGATTTGATTAATTTTCAGAACAATTGATTTTCCAGAAAATTGTTTATCGCAATTTCACACGGCACTTTCCCCAGTTTGTAAGAACTTTTAATCTTGTGGATTGGTTGGGACATGACGTCACTGAATCGACGTCAGTAACTCTAAATGGAGTGCTTTTTGATTATAGAAAGGATGTTATTTACGACTCGCCTAATAAATCAATGGAAAATGAAATGCGAAGGTATATATACTAATCGCTATATCAAATTCGATCGATTTGGCTGCGTACACCGCCTGAGTATCCTATATCGCACGCTTCTACCTTGGAAAAACATCAAAACATTGGCATGTTGTAGTTTTCGCACGAACTTTTTTTATTGTTCGTTTTGTAAACATTTAAAAAACTCAGAATCACTTTTAAGTACAAGCCGATTTGTAGAAAAGTTAATTTCCGGAAACGTTTCAAACCAAAACCATAAAACTCAAAGGATAACGGTTTTCGCGCGAAAAAACGTTAAAATTGCCATTTTTATTCGGTGTTTTTGCGGGTTTTTCTTTTCAAAATTTTAAAAAAACGGTAGTATTTGATTAGTTTAAGTTTTTAAGCACAACTTTTTATTAAACCCTTGAAACATCGGCGGTTGCTAGAGTTTCGAAAAAAAACGCGTTTGGTAAACATTTTGAATGTTTCAAGTATTACGCGCAAACTTTTTTAAGAAGATGAATATTGCTAAAGATTTGAAAGATACGTTTTCATGTATGTTTTCGTTTCGGAAAGTTTTTGGGCCGGTGTCGTACTTTTCTCAAAATTTTCAAACAAAGAGAAACGGCTATTTTTACAATGTCTTATTAAAAAATTGTTAAGTTTTTAAAATATTCTTTGTATAAACTTACAACTTTTATTTTAACACCTTAAAAATCAAAAACTAAACTATTCAAAAACACGTTTGAAAGGAGCATACAAAAAGGAGCATACAAACCAAATCAATGACAAATTTTCGGGGAACTTAAAAAAACTTCAAAATTTTGCTTTTTTGACGATAACTTTTTTATTTGCTATGATTTTGGAAATTATTTTGTTAGAGATGTTTTTAAAATGACATTTGCCGTCAGAAAACAGGTATTAGACCTTTTTGGTGCATTTTGATTTTTCATCCTACCCAACTTCAGACTACCGTAACCTGGAAATAAAAAATCATATAAGCTCAAAAGTTTCAGGACTTCGTAATTGGGTCTTAGGAAGGTACCACACGAGTTTTCAGAAAATCCTATTTTTTTCATGTCACTGGTGTGGTCGAGTCTTACAGAAATGGCGTTTTAATTAACGATGACATCGCCACTAGAAAACAAAAATGTTTTTGGTGCTACATAAAATTTTTGTTTAGAATTTTCGTGACATCCACAGCTGCGCTTCATCGAATGTTTCACCAGCCTTACAAACGCCTCCACGCCGATGAATTTGAAAAATCATATTTAATTGCAAAACAAATGTGGCTTCTAGAAGGTTTATTTTTTATTATTCTTCGAACCCTGGAAATTCAGGAGTCGATGGAATTTCCGTCGAAACTATTCAAAAGGCTTCTGTGATTTTATCAAAACTTTCTGAGGAACTTTATCAACACTATTTAAAAAATAGGAATTTACACAATTATGCGGCTAGAATTTACAAAATTAACAATTTATTGATTGCATCAGAGGTGAGTTTTTCTTTCTTTTTTTGAAAATGTATTTCTTTTTTTAGAGAATAACAATAATTCGGAAAAAAAATCATCTCATGTATTATATATTTGATATTTTAAAAGTTAGTCCATACGATTGGTTTAAGAATTTTAAATGAAAAGTTTACAAGTAATTAAATGTTATTGAATTTGTTTAAAATACATCAGTGTTTTTATGAATAACCTGAATACTTCGAATTAACTGAAAATGTTCCCCAACATAAATGTATTTTGTAAGTTTTTTTTCAAATACCGTTTTTTGAAATATGTTTCTTTATTTTTTTAACCTGTTTTCAGTAAATTTATCAGTGAGTTTTGAAAAATGATTGTGAATACAGTTTTATACAAAGAAAACATAATCAAAAAGTTTTGAAAAAGAAAAAAAATATTTTCAATAAGAATTTCTTGTACATCCTTCCACACAATCTAAGGATACTCTTCCGTTTTGTTTTGCATAATTTCCTTTTAAATCATTTTTGCTATAAAAATTGGGAAAAAGGGAAATTTCGGTCGTTTTTTGTATCTTCCGAATGAGCTAAAATTGCAATAGTTGTGAAATCCCTGGCTGTATGTTTTGAGAATTGGAATCACAAGTTTAACACTAAAAATTTTGGAACACATTTTTTTTGTAAATTTCCACAAAAATTATTCAGGATAGCCAGTCTAATGTTGCATTATGTCCGTCATAGTGTGTTTCCAAAAAACTGCACCGGTTTTGGCCGAAAACCTTAAAGGATGGTACATTAGGTCCCGCAGCGATCGCTTATTTGTCTGTGCACTCCTCTTTTACTATACTATTTTATTTCTTTTCTTATTAATGTTTCACATCGTCAGTGGTTAACAAGGAGCAAAACAACAAGGCTGCTCAAAATTCGCCGACCTTTTTTTGGAAACAGACTAAAGTAAGTATTTTCTAATTTGTTTCATTCTCTCGTTAGCAACTGCAACTTGCTTAATATTTTTTTTGGGAACTTGTGCTAAACTAGTTATTAAAATTAGCTTGATTTGTCAAAAATTTAAGAAGCACACTGAAGTGCTTCTTTAAAATGGTTGGCGGGCACTCTAATAATAATTCACAAAATCTATTTTTCACATTTTTTGCCCAGACTCAGACACCAGATCTCCTTGTTTTAGCGAGCTCTTATCTGATGGATCGCGTTTGTTTTCGTTTAAATCGAGGTCCTGCCCGATGTGACCAATTGAATTTGCGATAGTGTCATAATTTCTACACATTTTTAGCGACCAATTTAAACTTTTTGAACAATTTGGCCACGCCCCTTTTGTAGACCTTTTTTATGTAGTAATGGGAAGTTTTAATAACAAAATCAGCAAAAGCTCACGAAATTCGAAAATGTTTTCATTCGTTTAGCTGAAATTCTTAGATGGGTTTGTGTTTCACGTATGAGAAAGAATAATAATTCCAAAAAAAGAGAAGCACTCAATTTATCCAAAAAAAACGTGTTTTTAAAAAAGTTGTAAAATAACAAAAATAACAAATCAGAAGTTGAAAAGCAAAGCTGCCAAATAAATAAATTAACAAAATTAAAAACAGTGTTTCTGAAATATTTGTGCAGAAATGGGCTTTTTTATAGCTTTTCATTTCCGATTGACCCTAGGTCGTCCGTGGGTATCAGAATAAATTTTTCAGTCCCTTTGACCCCAAAATTATACTTTTTTGATGTTGGATTTTTCATGCGTATTTCAGTTTGAAAGTTATTAAAGTTAATTTTTGAAATCAACTTAAAACATGATTAAACATATTTTTTTCATAAGTATTTCCTAAAACACATTGAATTTCTAAAAAGACACCATCTATTGGAATTTATAGATTTACCCTAGATCGGTTTTTTGGTTCTTCTTGTATACTTCAGTTTAACAGTTTTTTTTTATATAAAATTAACTTGAAACATAATTGACAATATACATTTTTCTTAAAACATTAACTTTATTTTTCAATTATGAGAATAGATTTTTATAATAAGTTGTATTAAAAAATGAAATTCTAGAAAAACACGCTTTATATTGGACCAGCAGGTAAAATTAATTTTAAAACCTATTTTTTCTTGATGTTGTTAGACGAAAACATTAATCTATTTTGTTTTTTCAAGCTGCCTTTTTGAAATTAAAATTTTATGAGTTTTTTTTTTCTTTTTAATTTTGTTCGTTAGAGTGTTTTATTTGTTAACGAACTTCGCAAAATTCTTTCCATTGCAAATTCAAGAACATTGAACACTGGTACACCTGAAAATCTGAAATTTCCTAAAACAAGTTTTCATTACTTTTAAATTTTTGCAAAAAATTTCATTGGCCAGAAAACTAACGCTTACTAAAATCGCTAAAATTACCGTTTCCCTGAAACTGTGCGATGACCTTCGGACAATTTTGTTGTCTGAACTCATGATCGGCGAGACAATATTGATCTTTTCAACCACTTACGCGCCTTGAGCGCTCTTTTTTCAGTGTTTTTCTTAATATTTAATCCATAGATTTTTTCCTGGTACCTATATTACCCTAACTACTTGAGAAACAACAATAAGCTTTAAAAACCCTTAAAAAACAACACAATTTTTTAAATTTCAATTCTTAGATTTACTCTATCGAAAATTTTCCATCGTTTTTTCTTAATAGTTAAAAAAACTATACTTTTTCCCTCGTACATATAATACCTAAACTACCTTAAAAATACGCTAAATGCTTTTAAATTTACCTTAACATTGAATACCTTTAAAACAACTCAAATGTTCAAAAAAAATTATTAAAAAATATAAAATTTAATTCTGACATTCAATATATCAACAAATTTCAATCGTGTTTTCTAAATTCTTAAACAATAGATTTTTAGAAACTTCAATGCCTTAACAATACCTTAAAACTCTTTTAACATTACTTTTGAAAAAAAACCTTGAATACTTTAAAACAACCCAAATTTTTAAATTTCAATTCTGAAATTCACTGTGCCAATAGATTTTAATCAACGAGACAAAAATTGACTTCAGCGGGGTTTATTACATTTTTAATGAAATCGTTGTCCTTAATTTGAACCAAGTCCATTCACAATGAAAATTGCCTTCAGTGGTCGGAATTTTGTTATGAATGAAATTGCGAGATTAACACGTCACGTGTCAACTCGATGTTTCTCCAACTCTGCTGTTCCATTAAGAAAATTTTATCCTAGTTTACACTTAAAAAACACTTTTATCTTTTAAAATTACTGTTTACATCTTTTTAAAAAATTGAACAATTTTTTAAAACAAATTTGTTTCTTCTACAATTTGATTTCTCTGGTGCCCTTTTTGTTTTTCTATAGGATCAGACTTTTGAAAAATTAATAACAAATTATAGTGCGTTTCCAAAAAAGAGTCAAGTAAAAAGGGATTTTCCTAAAGGACAGGTACATTTGGTCCCGGCGCGATTGCTTTGTTGTCTGCGCACTCCTCTTTTATAGTGCTATTTCGCTTGTCAAATTTCTTGTTAGGCCAGAAACGTATTTTGTTTGCAAATTTAAAAAAACAAAAAGATTTTTCGTTAGTCCGATAAAGTTTTTAAATTAAAAAAAGGTGTTATGTACACAATATTATGTACACACTTTTTTAACGATTGATTTTGTAAAAAGTCAAAAAAGTTGATTTTCGCTGAGAGAGGATTACCTTAACGTTCCCTTAACGACATTAAGGTATCAAAATGCAAAATAAAGTGGCTTTTGCGACTATTTCAGTCCTCTTCAAATAATTTTCACACTTTTAGCCAATTCTATTTTTCCCAGAAGGGCTCGAAAATTAATGATATCGTGTCTTGTCGTTTCAGCCCAATTAAAGAAAATTTTTTTCTAGCCTATTGAAAAATTTTGGTTGGCCCGGCCCAGCCCGAGTCGGCCCAGCCCTGGAAGGGCCCGTTTGGTTTACCCTGGACCACCCAGTCAGATTGCCACCCACACGACCAGGGTTCGATCCCGGTCGGTGACATTCTTTTTTGTACGACAAATATTCCCTTTTATGTTAGTAACAAACATTTTTACGTTATTTAAAGCAGTTTAAAAAATTGTTTTACCGATTTATACAAAATTTATAATTACATTTTTCAAACCCGTCTGAACGGGCCAGCCGCCCCAAAAAATTCCTCGGCCCGACCCGTCATTTCAGAACCCCATATAAATTAACAGATTTTTTCAGCCTAACTAAAGATAAAAAATTTGATTCAGTCCGAGGGCGACACATAGCTCGAACTGTTGAGCAAAGCTATTTTAAAAACCTTTTTGATCAATTGAACTCTAAACTAACAGTTTTTTTTGGCCCACGTGACTTTTCCTGCAAAACCTTGCACTTTTGCGCCGTGCTGTGAGTATTTTTCTGGATCATCAAGATGGTCCGACGAGATGTCGGGGATTCGCCTTTTTCTACGCCATGTTTTGTTCCACCCATTTTATGACTTTTGTTATCTTTTTGTTGAAACAGCAGCCTTTTTTTAAGCCAGAACTGAAGCCGTCCTTGGCCTTGTCTCGCCAGACTTCTATTTAGCCCAGACCGGGATAGTCTGGCTGATTGACCAGACCGAATTCATTTTCTCGCCGGCTGGCGCGGCGATTTCGTCTGCACTATATTACTTTTCAATTGAAAAAGTTGATTGACCCTACTGTGAAGAAGAAATTCGTGTTTTGTAGTTTTTGTTATAACCGGAATTCACATACACATTTTTTCAAAAAATTTCAAAACACCATTTGTTGTTTCATATTTATCATCTTTGTTAAATTAACATGTTAAAATTAGACATCGTCTATCTGTTTCAATTCGCAAGCGAATATCAAAACTGTAGTCCGTATAGATGGTTACAAGAAAGTTTCATCATTTAAAATGTTTCCTTCAATAAAAAAAAGTTTATGTATTTCATAATCACACGTTTAATAAAGCTATTTTTTTCTATTTTTCTCATCGATTTACAATTCGAGTTATTATTCAAACTTTGTTCTTTTAACACATTTTTTATCAACAATGTTGGCTAAAATCATTAAAAAGTTCAAACATTAATGAAAAAAATTAAAATTTTGTTGCAACAACAGACACTTTCTTTTTTTAAATCTATAATAATAGAGAACTGCTGACATTTTTTCATTTTACAAGTCATATGTATTTTTTACGTCCACGCTTAATCTCGCACGTGAAAAAAACATTTCAACAACAAAACCAGTCGCATTTTTATTACCCTTCGAATGGATAATAGAAATTGTTTGTGCCATGGAAACAAAAAAAATCTGTCAAATCACAAGATCCCTGAAAAAAAAACCTTAGTGAGTAATTTTTTTTATGTCGCATTTTCAGTTTTGGGATAACTTTTGATTTTGCAGCAACCAAATGATGTAGTTATAAAACCAGAATTTTTGCGATGTCTACCAAAAAAAAAATTTTTTTTTCAATTTTTTAACCTTTAATTGTTGGCTGTCTGTGCCCTTTTTTAATCTTGTTTTTTTTTCGGTTTTTTTCTATAATTTCACACACAATTCGATGTTTTGACCAACACATAAAACAAAACGCGCACAACAAAAACAATTTGAAGGAAGTTGATGTTGCCCCAAAACGTTATAACCGGATTTCACATACAAAATTTTTCAAAAATTTTATAAACAAAATTTTAATTTTTGACATTAAATATCATATATCTGTTTCAATTCGCTACCTAATATCAAAACTCTAGTCCGTATCAATGGGTTCAAGTAAAAAAGTTTATATGTTTCATATTCACACGTTAAAAACATTTTTTCTATATTTTTCTACTTCAATTTACAAGACGATTTATTTATCCCGCCTTTGTTCTGTTAACACATTTTTCATTAACAGTGGTGAAAAATATCAAAATTAAAAAGTTCAAACAAAGGGCGTTTTAATTAAAAATATTTATTTATCATTTCTATTGACACCATTTTCATTTTTAGATTATAAAAAAACATATTTCCGAATTACAAGTTAATTGTATATTTTAAGTCCATGTTTCAATTTGCACGTAAAGCAATATTTCTGACGAGTCTCATTTTTATTGGCCAAGAATGGATAATAAAAATGTCTGTGCTATGGACACGTACAATTCTTTCATTTTATTTCTTTTTTATGGTTTTAGTTAATTTTTTTTAAACTCATTTTAGTTAAACTTATATTACGGTGTCACATGAAAATGTCTCTCAGAAAAAACTTAGTCAGTGATCTCATTTTTTATTGCAACGTGCCAATATTTCCGTGTCGTTATTATTTTTAACCACCGCCAAATGTTGTGTTTCAAGAAAGAAATTTCGTGTTAACTTTCACTTTTTTTCCTTTTTTTCTTTACCTTTTTTTTCCGTAATTTAGAGCGAGAATGGATATGTTGTAATGCATTTGTTTAAAATCAATTTGCCAAACTTTAACTCACAATTCGATGTTTTGATGGACATATCAAAGAAAAGCTCACAACGAAAACAATATCAAAGTGAAAGAAGCAGTCCAAAAAAGTTAAAATGGGATTTCACATACACATTTGGTCAAAAAATTTCAAAAAACCATTTTAAAATCATTGTTAAATTTAAAAATTGAAATTTTTTATCATCTATCTGTTTCAGTTCGTGAGCGAATATGAAAACTCTAGTCCGTATCAATTGGTTTCAGAACCTTCTTTATTCGAACCTTCGAATTGAAAACATAAAAGCGGTTTAGTAAAAAAACGAACTTTAATGGTTTTCCAAATAATACCAATTTATCATTTCTATTGACACAATTCCAATTTTTAAAATATAAAATAACATATTTACAATTTGCAAGGTAAATGTATGTTTTAAGTCCATGTTTCAACTTGCAAGTAGAGCAATGTTTCCAAAAAAAATTTTAATTGGCCAAGAATGTATAATAAAAATTGTCTGTGCTATGGCAACATACAATACTTCTATTTTAGTACATTGTTAAGTTTGCTCATAATTTTTTTAAATATAATTTTTATTATTGAAATATAAGCTGTCAAGTGGCAAAAACTCGCAGAAAAACTGTAGTCAATGACTAATTAGTTTTTATTGTCGTAACGTGTCGATATTTCAGTGTCGTTGTTATTTTTTCAACAGCCAAATGTTCTATACAAAAAAATCAAGTTTTCCTGTTGTCTTTTTTTTCACCCATTTTTTTCCGCAATTTAGGCTCAGAATAGAATCCATGTAATGCATGGCCTGTGCCTTATTTGTTTTTTCTTCAATTTTTCATAATTTCTCTCACTTCGATGTTTTGAAGGCCTGAAAAACGGGCACAGGAAAAACAATTTCGAAGTAAAAGAATGAGACCCACTATTTTAAGTTATAACCGTATTTTACACATACAGTTTTTCAAAAATTTTCAAACCTCATTTTAAATTTTTTCTACATGTACATATTGAAATTATATATATAGTCGTTGCCAAAGCTACTTCGCCCAATTTTGATCTTAGCTCTGTGCAAATGACACCAGACGCCAATTTGCGTACGAAAATCCTGTGTTTTAGGATACGTACGCAAAACTGCGTTAGGGTTATATTAGCGAATCGGACAAGAAGTAAAATTGGGGAAGATTATAACCTATCTGTTTCAAATCACAACAGAAAATGCATTCTCTAATGCGTATCAATAGTTCCAAGAAAAGTTTCATTTTTAAAATGTTTTCTTCAAGGAAAAAAGTTTGCGAATTTCATATTCAACATTAAAAAAGTTTTTTATATTTTCTTTGTTTTACAAGAAGAAATTTCGCCATTTTCCAGTTAACTATTTTTTTAAACTATTTGTTAACATTGGCTATATTTTTTTGTCGTAACGTGTCAATATTTCAGTGTCGTGATTTTCCTTTGTATCGGCTAAATGTTGTAATCAAAAGTTGTCGTGTTGTCTCTCACTTTTTTTCTTATTTTTCACCTATTTTTCCTCAATTTAGGTTCAAAATGGAATCCATGCAATGCCTTGTCTGTGCTCTACCGACCCAATATTTCCATCGCAAAATATTAGCCTGTCGGGCTTGTTCCGCCTTTTTTCAACGAAGCATTCAATTAGGAATTGTGCTGAAATGCAGAAAATCACAAAATTGTGACGTCACCAAAGGTAATTTCCAAAAAAAAAATCCAATAAATACTAAACTTTTTCAGATAATCGGGTGAAATGCCGTTTTTGCAGGATGGAACGGTGTTTAGCTGTGGGCATGAGTGAAGGTAGAAAATTTGTTTAATTATATTAAAATTAGATTTTTAAAATGAATCTCGATTTTCAGAGAATTCTTCACTGGAATGCAATGGTGATTCTAACGAGGTAGGTTTTACTCAGCTTTTTTTTTAATAATTTTTTTTTGTATTTCAAACACCGAGAAAAATCAGCTGTGCAAAACTATTTTTTTGTCTTTTCGTTTAAGAACAATGTATTGCGTAATATTGAACTGAACGAAAGTAACCAAAATTAAAAATTCACAAGAATATAAAAAAAAAATATAAAAAAGCCAAAGTTTTTCATGAAAATGTATATGTTTCAATAATATTTTATATTTTTGGCGCTAATTTTCAACGTACTCCAGAACATTTGAACTCTATAATTTAATGTGGTCTGTAAATCTTAATGTAAGGCCCTAAACCCTTTGAAAAATAATTCAAAACAAACATTAAAAAATGTTTTTTATAAACCAAATACGGAAAAATTTGATAGCTATTTTTTATCAGAAACCAGGTGAAAAACTGAAAAGGAATTTAGCTTCGTGTGCATAAGTCATTTGAATAAAAAAGGCTTTTTCCGTTTTTTTATTATATTTTTGTCTTCAGATAGGTATCAAGAGATAAATAAAACTGACTAGTTCTAGGTGATTGAGTTTTTATTGATTTTCCCACCTCCGATGCAATAAAAAAGCAATTTTTTCAATGCAGTATACGAGCCTAGCGCGTTACGGTTTATGCATCGCATAGTTTTACGTAATCTCAATGTTACAATAAAAAACTCCTAAATATGTATTCTCCTCGACAAATCTACTTCGGCCAATTTAGCTGCGTACACGGCCTGAGTATCATATATTGCACGCTTTACTCTAGGAACTACATCAAAACATTGGATCGTTGTTCCGAAGTAGTTTTGACACGAACTATATTGCTTTCACAAAACCGAAAACTCCCAGTTTTGTTTCATTTTTTCACACACACGTTTTTCTAGAATTTTTTATCTTAAATACACCGAAACTAATCCATAAAAAGCGATAATTTCATGTTCTGTCTCTGAGGAAAACACGTCGAAAAAGCGGTCTTTCGATTTTTGCGACCTTTTAAATAATTTATTTAAACCCTTTGGTGTTTTGATCACTTTCGATAACGTTAATCGTACTATGCGTCAAACTTTAATTCTGAAATCTAATCCAAATTTCTTAAAGGAATTTTGATGTTGTAAAACAACCACAAAAAAGCCTGAAAATTATTTTTTTGAAAAACCATTTTATTGTCAAAAAAGCAGCAAACCTGTGTAAAAATGCACTTTTTGTGTCGATGTTTCAGTTAAACCGTTTGGATTTGGGATAACTTTCGATAACGCTGTTGTCGACACGCGGAAAATTTTTATTCTGAAATTTAATTCAGTATTTCCTAAAGGAATGTTTTTTGTAACACGAACACAAAAACAACTATGAAAACTATTTTTTTTTTCAAAAACCACTTGAATTTCAAAAATGCAGCAAACCCGTTTCAAAATGTCCTTTTCATGTTTTATCGATGTTTTATTTAAACCCTATGGTTTCTTGGATAACTTTCGATAACGTGACACGCGTAAATTTATAATTCTGAAATTTCATTCAATAAAAATTTCCTGAAACAAATTTTTTTTTGTTAATGATCACAAAAAAACCTGAAAACTGGTTTTTTTTTTTCAAAAATCACTTGAATTTCAATAATGCAGCAAAGCAAATCTTAATTCAGAAATCTAATTTGGTCTGAATTTCTTCTCGAAAATTTTTTTTTGTAAAACAAGCACAAAAAAAACATTTTTATGAAAAACCATTTTATTGTCAAAAAAGCAGCAAACCTGTGTAAAAATGCACTTTTTGTGTCGATGTTTCAGTTAAACCGTTTGGATTTGGGATAACTTTCGATAACGCTGTTGTCGACACGCGGAAAATTTTTATTCTGAAATTTAATTCAGTATTTCCTAAAGGAATGTTTTTTGTAACACGAACACAAAAACAACTATGAAAACTATTTTTTTTTTCAAAAACCACTTGAATTTCAAAAATGCAGCAAACCCGTTTCAAAATGTCCTTTTCATGTTTTATCGATGTTTTATTTAAACCCTATGGTTTCTTGGATAACTTTCGATAACGTGACACGCGTAAATTTATAATTCTGAAATTTCATTCAATAAAAATTTCCTGAAACAAATTTTTTTTTGTTAATAATCACAAAAAAACCTGAAAACTGGTTTTTTTTTTTCAAAAATCACTTGAATTTCAATAATGCAGCAAAGCATATCTTAATTCTGAAATCTAATTTGGTCTAAATTTCTTCTCAAAAATTTTTTTTTGTAAAACAAGCACAAAAAAAACATTTTTATGAAAAATCATTTTATTGTCAAAAAAGCAGCAAACCTGTTTAAAAATGCACTGTCGATGTTTCAGGTAAAACTTTTGGATTTTTGGATAACTTTTGATGACGTTATTCCTGGCTCAATCCTGATATCTAATTTAGTTAAAATTTCAAAAAGGAAATTTTTTGTTGTAAAACAAA
>OZ059903.1:25797958-25850458 GCA_964057215.1 Oscheius myriophilus
ACCACCATAATTCAAAACAAAATAAGCATAAAAATCATAAAAATGCGCGTAGCATGAAAATCCATTTATGATTTTTTTTTTGCCGAAATTAATGTTTTATAACAAACGTACAAATTTACCCTATGGTTTGTAAACAATTTGACTTCGGTGTAAGTTTTCTAAGTCGAAAAAATTTCCTTTCCCTAGATTTTTTGCGTTTTCTGGTTTTCCCCCACCTTCGTGGCAATAAATGGCTAATACTACACAGTTCTTTGGTGCCTGGCACGGAAATCTAACTAGTTTTTTTTTTTTGTTGAAATTAATGTTTTATAACAAGGCTACTGTTGTAAAGAGCCACTTGTGTACTTGTGCCCTAAATTACTTTCACCTACAACATTGGAGTGTGAATTTTCACATTACTTAAATTTTGGAAAACACTGAAAAAAACAAACAAACGTAATTATTTAGCTTTATTTGATTTTGGCTGGCTGTAAAGGAACCTTCAGGGTATATACAATTTGAAACAAAGCTCATAAAATCATAACCATTAAAATGATAACTTTTTTTGGTAAATCAAGCACCAAATATGTTTGAATGTATAAAACAAAATTCGAGCTGTTTTGCCATAATATACCATAAAATCATAACCATAAAAATTACATAAGAAATAAATATAAAAACTACACAGTTCTTTGGTGCCTGGCATAAAAATCTAATTTTTATCTAAGGTTTTTTTTAAGTTAATGTTTTATAATAAAGCAAGATTTGTGAAGACCAAACCTGCTTGTGCCTTACATTTTTGTCACCAACTTAAAACATTGGAGTGTGAATTTTTAAGTTGCTTAAATTTTGGTTGTATAGGAACCGTCAGGGGTACCACAAAGTTTATAAGCTCTTAAAAAAATACAAATTTGTTTTAATGTATGGAACAAAATTCTGAACTGCTTTGCCACAATAATGCAAAAAATCACAACAATAAAAATAAGAATCTAGGCATAAAAATGCGCCTCGCACAAAAATCTATTTATATACTTGTTTTGTTGAAATCAATGTTTCATAAAAAAAACTTATAAATATATTTTAAATATAAATTTTTTTTTTAATCTGTCTGCGGTGTACGTCGCTTCTAAGTCGAAAAATGTGCTTTCTCCTAGTTTTTTGGCGTTTAAGTGATTTTTCCCACCTTCGATGCAATAAATGGGCATTTATGGGTTACAAAGAACGCGCACCTGTATTAGCACAATCTGTGTCTTGCAAATTCACACACTTTTATGGTTACAAAAACCATTAAAATGGAAATACACGTTGCTTTGCGAAATGTTTTCAAGAATTCACACTACAAATACCCAGCTCTTTTCTTTTATTTATGTTAAGAAATTTTCAAAGCGTTTAGTTTTTTGGGAATTTTATGCAAAAAGATATTTGGCTTGAAGCGACTTAGTGTGTGTGTGTTTTTGAAATGTCTAAAATCGGTGTTTTCAAAATTTTGCTTTTAAAAAGACTGCATAATGTAGAACTGTGGCCCGAAAAGATCGTAACAAACAAGTACTCAAATTTTTTTTAATACAAAAGGAAATACAAACAAAACAAGTGTTTTTTTTTTCGCGATTACCCAAAAAAGTGGAAAGTTAAATGTTTCACAAGCTTCCTATCAACTCGAAAACACCGCACTTTTAGTGGGGCTAAAGGTCGTGATAGAATATTGTTTGGTTAGCAAAAAAAAAAAGTTTTCAAAGTTGCACGTTCGCAAATTTGCTCGTTTTCCCTCCATCTATGCCTGCATTCTTTTAATTTTTTGATTAATGAAATAAATGCTGAAATAAATAAAATTATAAAAGAATTTATGCCCTTTCGTCTGAGAGGTGCGATATACCTATCGACAATCGATTATCGATTTTTTAAAAAATCGATTTTTGAAAATCGATTATCGATTTTTGAAAAAATTTCGCAGACCTGCGGCCCCAGGATTTGAAAAATGTCATAGGTTTTTCTCAAAAGCTATTTTTTCGACCTGAAAAATAAAAAAACTAGCATTGGTTCCGGACAAAAACGTCCGTTCCGTATTTTGGATTGAAATTTTCCCTGCCGTTTTTTGGATATTGTTTTTTCATTTTCATAACTCTCTTCCATGTGATAATATTTAAGTTTTAAAAAAGGCAATCAATAGAAAATCCTATAATTTTTTAGAATTGAAATCGATGAAAAATCGTAATTTTGGTTTAAAAAAAAAGTTAATTTTTGCCCTTTTTCAATTTTTTAAGGCGAAAAAGTCAGGATTGGGTAGAAAGGCAAAAAAGCGATTTATGAAAACTTTATTACAACATGCAAATAACGGCACGGAAATTTTTTTTTCACCGAACCAATGTACTTTTTCGAAGTTTTGGGTCCAAATAGCAAAGCTTTTAGCGTTTCACAAAAATCTTAAGCTTTTTCCTAGGAATTCGAAGTTCTTAAACTGCTGTATTATGGAAAAGCTCAAAATCAATGTTTTCAAAAATTTGCTTATAAAAAATAAAATGCTTTAAAAATTTTTAACTGTGTTTACGTTTTTCCCTAAACGAATTCGAATGATTTTAAATTTAAAAAAGGGAATACCAAATTTTCAGCATCGTTGAAGTGTTTCAACTTTTCTTTGTCTTCTTGTCTTTGATAGGTAAAGTATTCGAGGAGGAACGGTTTTTCTCACGGTTTTTTTTCGCATTTTCCCAAAAATGTTTTATACGCATTGTCCCGTATATTTTGCTTAGTATTAAAAAGACAAAAAAGTCAAATGTTTCACAAGATTCTTATGAATTCGAAACAACCCCATTTTTAGTGGGGCTGCAGGTCGCAGTAGAATATTCTTCGGTTGACAGTAGCAAAAAAAGTTTTCAAAGTTGCACATTCTCAAATTTATTTTCTTTTTATAGAATAAAAATTCGGTTTCCCTCAATCAATGCTTAATTTGTCTTTTATTTTTTTTTGAATAGTGAAATCAATGCTAAAATAAATAAAATTATAAAAGATTTTAAGCCGTTTTGTCTGAGAGACTTGTAATACCTAAAGACAAAATTTTTTCAAAGTGGTCCAACCAGGCTGATTTTTTAAACTTGAAAAATCGATTAACGATTTTTGGGTCTGGGTACTGTAACTACCCACGAAATTAGGAAAAAAACTATAATTATAGATGTGAAATCGATTGCAAATTTTAAGCTGACAAAGATGTAATTGACCAAAAAATCAAGTTTTAGAATGAAAAACGTTTTGTTGAAAAATGTGTCTCAAAAGCAAAATTTCCTTCTGGGTGTGTGAAAATATTTTTGAGTTTTGATATGTGAATAAGCTCTGCTTTGTGTACAATTTTTTCTATTCAGATTATTTGCGCGAAAAAAACTCGAAGAGCGGGCAAGTTCGTCAAAGCGAAGCATTATTTTTTGTAAAAGCTTTTAATTACAATCTGCCTGTAAAAATTGCATGTTTTGCATTTTTAAACTTTGTAAAAACTTTTTATGACAATTTTTTTCACAAAAGTTTTTATGTAAAAAATTTTCTAGAATAAAATTTTTCCTCAATCTTCTTGTCTTTGAACTTTTTAAATAGTGTATTAAATGCTAAAATATACAAAATAAACATAAATATAAACATTTCAGTAATGGATATGAAATGTCTCGTGTGTTTTAATCAAACACCTTGCTTTCATTGAAAAGTTCAGTCGTGTCGACTTTGTGCAGCTTTCTTTAAAAGATCGATTAACAAGAAAATTATTTATAAATGTGCTAAAAACAGTAATTGCTCTTTAATTGTAGGTAATATTAAAAATTTTAAAAAAAATTGTATCAAGAAAATTCAGGAACCAGAGCCAGCTGTCGTTTTTGTCGATTTGCCCAATGCAAAGCTATTGGAATGAATGAAGGTTGTTTTAATTTTTAATTCAAATTGTAAAAAAAACATTCAGAGATTTTACTAGGTTCGTCTCGTCAACGGTCAACCGATTCGACAAATGAGGTAGGGAATATTTTTTTTAAAACTTTTGACTGCAATGTGCAGTCAAAAGAAAAACTAAAAAGCATTAGTATATTTTTAAATTCAAAAGTTTAAAACTTTTCACTTCCTTCTTTTTTTCACTTTCACGGACGAAACCTTCGATTAACAAAAAATATATATTATCTTTTTTTTGAAGACTGTTAAAACCAAAAATAAATTTTAACAATCGAACATTTAAAAATACGTTTTACTATATAAACCAATGTGACCTGAAACACTGCAAAACTTCACACAACATTGAAACTTTGGAACGATTTAAAAAAAAATAGTTTGTTTTTCTTTTTAGAATTTACAAATTTTTACACTAAAAAAATTGAATTGGATAAAATTTCAATAGCTTTTAAGCAAAAAATAAAAAAATGAGATTTAGAATTTAGAATTTACTTTTGGATATAAAATTTCAAAGTGGTCAATCGAACTGAAATTGTTGTATGGGAGCTACCTAAGGAACACTCACAATATAAATAAAAATAGAAACCGATTATCGATTTTTGTACCAGGGGTACTGTAACCGAGTAAGGGAGTACGGTATTCCACTCAAACGTGAGAAATTTTTGTTTTTAAAACACTGAATCGGTAGCATTTTTTACGCTGTAAAATATTGAAAATTTGCGCAAAATACATTTATCAGCTTTATCAAAAAAATTTTTTAAAAAAAATATGTCTCGAAAAGTACAAAAATAAACTTTTTTCGGTAAGCTAAAAATAGATTTTGAGATTTAAAAAAAATCTGTTAGAACTAAGCAGAAAATCTCATACCCCCGCGAAAACACCATTTAAAAAAAATCCTTGGTGTTTTAAAGCAAAAAAAACTTTTTTCACTGCTTTTCGAAAAAAAAATTTCAGTTTGATTGGACCACTTTGAAATTTTATGTCCCAATGGAATTTGTGTCTCTCAGACATCGCGCTAAGCTAGAATTGCTTTTTTTTTTTTAGAAATTCTTTGAAAGAGGAAAAATTGAATCTGAAATTTTTATTACAGGCAAATTTTTATTACAGGAATGTTTTTTTTTAAATTTTAAAACTGTTTTAGAATTTTGTATTCTTGTAGTTAAATATCTAACCAAAAAATTTGTTATTTGTCTGAAACTAACCATTGAATAAACTACAAATTCGATTTTTAAAAAAGAATTTTTTTTGCGCTTTGCATTTATGGTTTTTGCGTTAAAAAAATTGAGTTTTATTTCCATGTTGTCGCCGATATTCCCTCGGATCCCTTGGAATACCGACGGCGCACTCCACGCCATTACGCCTACTGTACGCGCACGCGCATTCACGTACTGCGTACCAAATGGGCGGCGCCCGCGGCGCCCCCGTCTCGTCAGTGTCTGCACGAGCGCTGCCCGTGAGCGGTGGTTCGTTGCGGCCGCTCTTACACAGAATCTGGCCGCCAGGTCAGACAATCCTTACAGGGATGGCTGTGTAATCTCTTCATCATCATCTCATCCCTCTAGAAGGACCAAACTGCCTACGAGGCGTAAACGACATCACTATTTCCTTGCCAGGAAGCCAAACGGGTGAAGTGGCCTTTGGCTACGGATCTCCCCTTAACACGTTCGTGTCTCCCAACGCCGAACAGGCTGTAGAGTTGGGTGATAACTGGTTTTGGGTCCCAAAAGGCGTAAACAGGCAAAGACAAAGACTCCTTCTCAGGTACTCTGCTCTCTCACTCCGCCGACGATCCACTTCCTGCTCCTTGGTCTCTGCCAGCTCCCCTCCGTGTCCGTGACGCCCCGTCTCCGTCCTCTGATGGCTGTAGCTGTGTTCGATCCCCGCCAGAGCCAGGAATTGACCGTCCTTCAAGTCCTCGGGTGCCCAATGGACCCGCAGGCGCAGTGAGAGTTCTTTTATACTTTTATACCTTTGTTATATTGTCTCCAGAGGGTAAAACCTGTGTAACCTAAGTATTCGTGTTCTATTTCGTGGGAGAGTGACAGAAGGGCGGAAGCGCTCTTCCTTGCTGGTCCGGATGGACCCCGATTATGTTTACTGCCGTCCCGCGTGGCGCCTATTGGTTGTGCGAGCTGGGCATCTTCGCCTCACTTGGTCCTGCAAGTGTCCTGAAAGTAAACCAGGCGTAGAAGTGGCGACATGGCGCATCGGCCGAACGTGCTGGGGGGTAGAAGCGAGAAAACACGACTACGAGTCAGTATACTCGCCGAAACCTCCTTGACCGTCGGTTTTTGTGGCCGCGGAAAGTCCCGGGCGGGGGTATTTTTGGCCAATCTTTTCCCCTCCCACCCTCCCTTTGTCATTCTCATGCAAAATGTTCACTAATTCTTGGTTTCAGACATATAACTTACCTCACAAGGTAGTCCGCACGTGGAAGCCTCCGTGGAGTCCGTTTTCCGTGACCGTCGGTGGCACTATGCGGTGGTTGTAAGCGAGCCACCGTGCCGACGGGAGTGGATAGGGAGAAATGGAACAGGTGAAAGCGTGCGGTGACGGTCATTTGCGTGACAAGAACGCAGGATCTGAGCCGAACAACTACAGGAGCGCGGAGGGTCTGTTCAACAGTCCCGCGGAGAGTGCCGGACCCCATGCACAGGAGGATTCCCGCCGAACCCCGCCGGACGTGGCCCGCTAGAGCCTACAGGCGGAAAAACTAGCGGGACCAGCCCCTCCCGCGATGGATCTCTCGTCACGCCATGCTGAAGCCTCCGAAACTACTTCTCTACCTAGCCCAGGGCTAAAGACCGCACGCGTGGCACGGGTTTATGAGCCCAGGCTGGCGCTACGGTAGTCGGTAGGCTATCGTACCACGTGTGTGGTGTTCCTCCCCCCTCTGTGGCTGCACCCGTGAGAGCATAGAAAGCCTACAGGCTTGGGAAAGTCTACAGGCTTGACCAGGAAAATGAGCCTACAGGCTCGGCCCAGAATCCCAGCTCCCGGAGAAATCCCGCAAAGGGGTCGACTCTTCTCTTCGCGCACGTTGCGAGGTCCACGTGAGACCATGAGGACTGCGAATAGGATTTGCATAGGAGGCAAATCCTAACCTCTGCTGGCCAAGCCAGGCCGAGCGGAGGCGCAGGGGACCAGTGCAACAGCGGCTCCTCGGCGCTGTTGCGCGCTTCTCTCCCACCTTCCGGAAGGCGCCAAGGACAGGCGCAGAAGCTGCTTGCCGGGACCCAGGGCACTACGAAACCGCAGCAGCACTCTAGAAGGCCTACAGGCGAGGCTGACTGGCGGGTGCACTGGTGCCTATGGGGTAGTACCGGGACGTTTGGAACCCCCTTTAGGCGGCCAGTGGAAGCACCTGGCCTAGTTGCTCCTGCAAAGAAGAATGGAAGGCACCGAGTACTTCAAATCACAGCCCCTCAGGCTTTCTAGCCTCAGGTCACGGTCTCAGCTGTGTCGTGCCACCAAGACGGCACGGAGCGGAGGGTACAACCTTCCTCCGCTCACCCAGGACCAATGGGCACGTGTGTTGAAAGCTGAGAAGCTCTGGCCTCCCGAATCAGGGAGGAAACACCTTGTTTTTTGTTAAGGGTGGTCCCACTTAAGCCACTTACCTGCATTTCGACTTCCGACTAGGATTTTGCCTGTGTATTTCGCTACAGCGACTTCTTACACGTCATTTACCGCGCCTTTTAAGGCTGGAAGCTGTCATTCTTCTGGATTTTTGAAGAAATTTGGATATTCTAAATTTCGCCCACGAGGCGCCTTCATTTTCGACAGTTTCAACCCTTCACTTCCCTCGGAAAACGCCCCAGACGGGCCCGGAATCACGTTTTTACCGCCAGTCGGGTGTCACGACCTGGGAGTTTCGCGTTGGAGCGAGCCGAATTGGCCGTGGAGCAGGCGTACGCCTCGCTCCCGGAAAAGGCGTCGGAATTCAAGCCACGGGCTTTTTTGATTATTCCTTTCCCCCATTGTCGTTTTCTCTCGATTTTCACTTGTGAATGTGATTTTTCCGGTTCCCTGAGATGGTTTCTACATTTTCAGAGCCACTCGCTCTCAAATCGCCGTCGTCTTCGACCGCTACGTCGTCAAAATTTACGGAATCGTCAACAACACCTTCTTCTGAAGATCTACCGCCAAGAGCACGACTCATTTTAACCGTGAGTGTTAAATTAACGGCCTTAAGGTTTTTCCCTCGAGTATTAACGTGGGTCCCGTCCGAAATAGCGTAAAAGTCGATATTTTGGATGCATTTACGGGATTTGTGTAAATTTTGGGGGTAAAAGATCAGCGATTTAAGGTTTGGCTTACAAGCTAGCGTTAATTGCAAATTTTCCTTTCCTTACAAGGGTCCCATTTGGGGGGAAAAGCTCGGAAACTCAAAATTGGTGTAGAATCTTGCAATTTTGGCTCACAAAAGCCAGTTTCGGTGTAATGTGGGTCCCTTTATAGACGAAAATGGAACCTTGACCAAACTTAACATTGGAACTACTTCAAAACAACCGAAGCACGGACAGCGTGCATTTGTACGTGCTTCGGAGGATGGAAACCTGACCGTCTGCATCGCCCCCGTGCGCACTTTATAAAATGAGCCTAAGGGTTAACGGGGAAGGTTGATAGTACCCTAGGACACGCTCTGAAGTTACTTCCTTGGATTTCTGCCAATTCCTCCTCCAGAAGGCCCGCGATATTCATCCGCCAGCGCAAAGCTTCCGTAGTATGGAGTCGTTAGGCATAGTCTCCAGACAGACGCGGGAGTGGAGTAGGGTTTCGGGGTCCCGCGCCTAATGGGTTGGAATCCAGACCCCCCTCTCTGATGGCCACGGGAAAAGTTGGGTCTTTTCCGTGCCCAAACAGGAGAAAAGTCACTTCGAAGCAACTGCACGCTCGCCTGATCGTCTACTTGCGTCTAACCACGTGCAGCACGCCTAGTCCCGCTCTAGAAGCGCAAGGGAAATCATCAAAACTCACCTTTTTCTTCATTTTTTTGAGCGATTTTTTGCTTAAAAAGGACGACAGTCCAGTTAAACCCCTCTAAAAACTCTACGAGAGTCGATGTACAATTAGAGGGGATCAGACGGAGTATGTAATTGCTCGTTTCAGATGTCGGAGAACGTGGACAAGTACGGATTCGCCGTCGGCTGTTGGGACCGCACCCCGACCGATGAGCAGCCTGCACCGGAGATGGACCGTGACCGTCAGCTCCGCCCCCCCTCCCACGAGAGGCTCGTTGGATCGGAGCCCGGCAACAACAACGGATTCTCCATTCAGCTCTCCGAGGTAGGGCTCATCCGTTTTTCCTCTGAAACACGAACACGATTCAGGTTTCTGGAGGATCTTCCGTCGACTCTGGCCGTCCGCAAGACGCCTTCAAGGAGTGGATTCCCCGCTCTGCAAAGAACCAGCAGGTAGATACCTGCTTTTACCGTCTGTGTGCTGATTTTAGTGGCCCCCGTCTGCTCTAATACGGCCATGACCGTCGGTTCCGCCTGCCAGCCCCCGCTGAGAAAGCCTTCGTTGACGACGATGGACCCGCGCCGTGCGGATGACTGCAGGGTGGACGTGTTCACCGCGATTGGACGCCATCGGTACGACCAATTCTACGGCCCCAAGACCGCGGTGGACTCGGTGAGCGAGCAGTGGAAGGCCCTTATTTTACCTCTCCGTTCAGGTCATGCTCTTTTGGTATGAGTTCCTGGTGACGGAGACAAACAACGAACGCGACTACTCGTTGGAATGGCTGAAGCACCACGAAGCCTGCGACGGACTCAACACCCTGGAGTCGGGACTCCGCATCGGAGCTGAATCCGACCGCTTGGACAAGGAGATTGACCGTCTGGTCAACTGGCATGCTCTTCTCCTCTTGGACCAGTGCTACGAGCAACTTCACAAGCACGAGAGAGAGGCCGTCATGGCCGGCGTCAAACTCTGGGCCACAGCGATCTTGGATGGAGTCAACCAGCTCGACGAGCTCCCTTTCTGCAATGTCGAGGCCGCCCTGTTCCCATATTCGAGGGAGGCACTGGACGCCTGGCTGAAGAGGATCTGGGAGTACCGCTGGACGCTCCGAAAGTGAGTTCCGTATCCTCAACCGTCTGCAACTACAAAACCAGCCGATTTTCTGCGAGTTACGCGCATTTTAACGCTTTCTAATGTACCAAAATAGCGATTTCGTAGTCCTAAAAGGGCATATATCTGGAATTAGCGCTTTTGTCCTAGCGATTTAACCTTTTCTATGCTTTACAAAGTGAACGATGAGTTTTGGTCGTAGAGAGAGAGGATAATACGTTAATTTCAGGTTCACGACTGCGTGGTACCCGCTGAACTACGAAGTGGCACGCAGCAAGCACGTCATCATTGTTTCCCCGAAGGAGCAGCCGACCGGACAGTCCTTTGAGGCTCGAGTCCAGTGAGTTTTTCTGTCTCGAAGGGTCCTTGAAGACTTGTGGATGGAGGAACCTCATTTTTTGGCTTTCAGGAGTCTGATCACGTCGTTCCAAGAGGCGGCGATGGAACAGGAGCACGACCTGATGGCCGCCGAGCTGATGGAGGCCAGAGAAGCTCCCCCCTTGACCGTGACCAGCACAACGCCAGACCTTCCGTGGCCGTCCGCTCCGCCTCCGAACTCGCTGAAGCCGAGAAGAACGCCAAGGAAAAGCTGGCCAGGATGAAGGTGGCTACGGAGAGAGCCAAGAAGGAGCTTGGCCACAAAGGCCCCCAACTGGTTGGTATTTTCTTCATTTCGGTTACGAACCGCGCTCTACAGGGTTTTAGTTGTTCCCAACTACGTCAAACGCGACTGTTTTTATGCACGCGAGGTCTACGAGGCTGTGTGTACAGTTTTTTTCGACAAGGTCGACGCCAACACCGTCTTCGAAAGCCGCTCCAGCACCAGGGCCCGTTCCCTCGGACCCATTGAGGTGAATTCGTCGCATTTCTAGCCTAATCAGGGTTCAGGGAATTCGCACCAGTGGCCGTCAGCCGCACTACGACGGAAGAGTTCATCTGACGCCCAGATGGCTCGGCAGAGCCACCGCCAGGAACGCCATGGACGAATCCGTCAGCTGCTTGGCTGAGATGAGCCCGCCATTCCCTTTGAACTACGTCGGAATTTCTGCCCACGAGGTAAAAATGGAATCCGTTTGTGACCTGGAATCTGGTTTCAGGACGAAAGGACCCTTAGGTCCCCCAGTCGTCTGAAGCTCGACGAGGCCCAGCAGTGGATTCACAAGATCAAGGACGTCGTCAAGGTCAACATGACCGCCGTCGAGCGTCTGGAGACCGACCTGCTCGACGTCAAGCTCAACATGCTCCACCTTTCCAGTGGTGGGTGCAGTTTTTAACTGTAAATTGAGATTCGGAAGCCTACGAGGCAGATTTTTCGATGTTCTTGAATTTATCTTTTGGAAAACGCCATGAGCGAGTTACTTCGAGTCCTTTCCTCAAAAAGATATTCAAAAATATTTTTCTCAGTGTCTCACATGAGATAACGGAACGTATCCCATGCTCGGATCACTCAGTTTCTTGGAAAATGTTACCAAACTAAATTTTCTGATCGAGAAACTGAGTGAGAGAAGTAACAACGGACACGAAGTTCGTATTTCAGGCTTGAAAATGGCCGTCAGCAAGATTGGAGAGCCCAGGAACTGCCCCTGAAGCAACGACTTCGAGTTCCCCAAGCTCTGCCTCTACGCCTTCCCTACAGTGATTCCTGTTTTTATGGCCTAGAGCCGAATTGTGTTGTTTTCACGTTGAACATAGAGTCCCATGAGGCTGTTGCATTTGTGTTTTTCCGATGTCAGGTTAATTCCGATCGATTCCTCATTGCATTGTTTCACGTGTGATAACGCAGAATTCAGGGTTACTGAAGCAAACTTACGCCAACCAAGCAACAAGATGACCGACTCCGTCTACCTTCGAGTCCCCGAGGATTTCCCCGACCAGCTCCTGGAGCAAGAAGAGGAGGAAGCTAAGGAGACTCCGCTGGTGGTTGGGGTTGGTTGACCTACCGCACTTTTGAGTGTTAAATGGTACCTTTCCAGGCGGAAGTGGTAGTTTCTACGACCACTGAGGTTGTCAACGAGACCGTGACCGTCGGAGAAGACAACCAGCAGCCGCTGGAGAACGAGGAGGAAGTCCTGAACGGCCAAGAGCCAATGGAGGTCTCCTTCCAAGTGGAAGAGATCGACTGGGCTTACGAGATGGAGGTTCACGATCGCCGTCTGCAAAGTGAGTGCGCTGTCGATTCTCTTTCATTTTCTACTTTTTTCGACTACGAGTCGGTCGACAATTTTGTTGTTCAGGCTTTCCGCACGCGAGTCTTGACGCCGCTGAAGAGTCCCACGAGGCTGAGCAGCAGAAGGACGAGGAAATGCCGCCGAGCGATGCGGTCGTCCAGCCGTTGGCCGTCCGCAAGGAGGAGAAAATGGTACGTTGTCGACAGTTTCTATTGGGATCACCCTGCTGAATCTGAGATAACCGCCCGTTTTTAGAAGCTGGACGAAATTGTCGTCAAGACTCTCGACAACAAGAAGAAGGCCGAGAAAGTTGCCAAGAAGACGCGAAAGCTGCCGGAGAACAGCAGGCCCAAGAAGGGCAAAGCTGTCGCTGCAGCCGAGGAGGAGAAGAACACCCTGCGTAACAGCAAGGTGAGAGTTTTCTCCTGTTCATCGTCTCCTGAAGTGTTCCTGCTGTGACCGATCTGCTGTTTCCAGGTTGGAGTTTTGCCCCCGAAGCGCCCGAGACTGGAGATCCAGCAGAAGGACCAGGCCGACCTTTTGTACAAGATCCTGCAAAAAGCCGAAGTCCCTGAAGTCGTCAAGAAGCTCACGATGACCGTCGGTGCCGGTTTTTCGATTCCGAGAGTCTACGGAAAGTCGGCGAAGAACATTTCGGAAGTCCCTCTCTTCCCCACGAGGATTGTCAAGGAGAGTGGAGCCACGCCTAAAGGAGTTCTGGCCGTCGACACGGCTCAGATGGATTTCACCAACGTCTTCCCGAAGAGGACTTCGGAGGAAAGCCGAGATTCCTCGATCCGAAGATCTTCTTCCATCACAACGAATGGATGTCGGAGATGCCAATCTGGGAGGCCGACGACGGATTCCCAATGCTGTGGATGCGCACTGCAGACAGCTCGACAGTCATCTTCCCCTATGGCATAGAAATGGGAACCCACGCTCCCGTGTACCCTACCGGCCAGCTCCGCTTTCCTCTTCAGTTCCACACTTCATTGGACAACACGGGCATGAGCTACGACTCAACGTGCATGCACATGCTCTGTTGTGCCGCGTCTGCTCGTGTTCACATCATCCCAGGAAAACACGTGCGCCACCATTCGTGCTTCTGTAACCTGTGCAAAGGCAAACACGAACGCATCCGCTGCTTCGAATACCGCACCCCTGCGGAGAGGAGCGGTCAAGCCTACCGTCTTCTCCTCTGCAGAGCCTGCCTGCGCCACTGGAACACCAAGGGCCACGAATGGGGAAAAGGGTGCCCGCACTTGGCTGAGGGCAAGACCAAGTGCCTCTTCTGCGGCGCACCCGACCACGACGCAATCTTCTGCATTTCTGAAGAAGCCGCTGTGGCCGAGATCATCCTTCGTCTCTACGTGCTCTCTGAAGGAAACAAGCGCGCCATCCAGCGCAAAAAGGACGACTTGGAAGCCAACGAGGACGCCTACCTTCATTTCGCCAAAGCCAAGTTCGGTCTCGGCGAAGACTACGGCTTCCCTTCTCTCAGCAACCGCTTCCCCGATGGTCAGTGTGCCCGTATCTTATAAGATAATGCCTTCTGTTTTCAGGGGGAAAGCACTACGAGACCTACGTTTTGCGAGGAATCACGGAGCAGCTACAGAAGTGGGCTCTTCTGAAGAAGAAGGAGCTCCCGACTTCGTTCACCCATTGGCCGTCCGACGACGCTCTCAACCGCCAAGGCACCTACCGAGGCAAGAAGCACGAGGAAGACGTGGTGAGTTCGGAAATCATGACTTTGGGGATCATTCGCACCTCTCCATTAGTATGAAATTCGGGCCAACCCTAAATTCATTCTTGTGTTCCGCCGCGGTACGCCTTTTTGCGTCTAAAATCGGTACTCTACGAGAGTTTCGTCTATACCTAATTTTCTCCACGAGAGACGCCTATTTTACATTAGCGCACATTTTCGCGTTCTGATTTTTCTACGCTCCACAGCTCCAAGAAAGCGAATTTTGGTTCTATCAGGAGGAATGTTCGGTTATGTGACAGTTGTCCGCTGCTTCCGACGGAAAACCGGAAGAAGGAGAGATACATTGTTACCTAACTAAAACACCCTTCTACAACACTTCCAAAATCAACATTTTCTAAGGAACCTGCCCGTTTCACGGTTTCCTTGCTCCAAGAGAGCATTTTTTTTTGCCTATGCAGTTAGCTGAAATTAGCTCTAAAAGAGTTTTCGTCCCTGCAGTTAGCTGAAATTAGCTCCATAAGAGTTTTTCGTTTTTGCTGATAGCTGAAATTTTTCGCCAAGAGAGATTTTCTTTCGCCCCGAACCCAAGTAAAACTCCAGGAGAGCCGTAGATTTCGGAATTCGCAAAAAGGGGACTTGGAAACTCGTATATCCTTTTTCTCGAAAGAGTTAGGGCTCCCAGGTCTCCCCATTCAGCGCAACAAACGCGTTAGCTTCGGCTACATTGAGGAGTTTACCCGATTTTGTCTCCTGCTAGAGCATACGAGGCAGCTAGCAGCGAAACAAGCCACTAGATGGCATTCTCTTTTCTAACTGGATCCCAGTTGCCGCATGACGGCATTTAGCTCACTTATTTTTTCTCTAAAATTACGCAGTGGGGTCCTAGGTTAATTGTGTAACTCAAACTAGTGGAGAGGTGCCATAGGGAAAATATTTACCATCTTAAGATGTGGTATCTTCCCACGTGGACATTTTCGGGCATAACTCGTATATCCCCCTTTCAGGCTACGGTAATGCACGTTGCGGCCAAGACGAAGAACCTGCCGACCCCTGATAAGGACACCTGGCTCCCGATGACCGACGAAGCCAAGGAGATTTTGGAGGCCTACCTCCCCATCTTCACGCAGGAGATGCTCCACTCGGACAACTACAACCCCGTGTCGGCCGTGCCGGAGATTCTCACTCCGCCGGTCACTCCTCGTTTGAAGATCCTCCAGCGCCTGAAGTCCCCGGAGACCAAGAGGCCTCTCACTCTCAAGAGGTCTCCCGCCCGTCAGAAGTCGTCGGTTCGTCAGACGTCTCCCGCTCGTAAGAGGTCTCCCGCCCGCCCGAGGACCCCTGTCCGTCAGAGGTCTCCTGTGCTTCTGGAACAGCCCCGCCGCCCGGAACTGAAGGCTCCGTTCCGTCTGTCCTCGAATGGTTCGCGTAGGAGTGGCAAGGATACCGCCGGCAACTCCAGCTCTGGATCCCGCACCAGCCGTTCCTTCGAGAAGACCGAGACTTCCAGCTCCGGACAGCACAGCAAAGCCGAGATGTACTTGGCCCTGCACCCCGAGGTCAAGAACAAGGAGTTCAACTACATCACCCGCCATGTCGACCATCACATGGATGACGCTACGCCGAGGGAGAGGAACCGCATGGTCTACTCCATCTGCACCATCATCGGAGGACGCCATCTCCACTGATCCCGTTCCGGATCCTTCCCCCTTGCTCTACCGTCTCCTGCTTGTTGTTTATGTGAGTTTACAGCCCAGTAGGTCAAAAAAGGGGTCCACGTTTAAAAAAGGTTTCTAGAGACGATCTGTCTCCAAAAGAGGCCTTAGGCCCAAACACCACCACCTTAGGTAATCTCTCCCACTAGGTCCTAATACCCTACTCTGCGTAGTATCTAGAGCAAATTGCTTCATTCCTGTGTTTTGTTGCAGGAATGGCGTGAGTGAGTTATTTGAGCACACTAAAGTGAGCTCCTTCTCGTGGGGGGAGTGTCGCCTATATTCCCTCGGATCCCTTGGAATACCGACGGCGCACTCCACGCCATTACGCCTACTGTACGCGCACGCGCATTCACGTACTGCGTACCAAATGGGCGGCGCCCGCGGCGCCCCCGTCTCGTCAGTGTCTGCACGAGCGCTGCCCGTGAGCGGTGGTTCGTTGCGGCCGCTCTTACACAGAATCTGGCCGCCAGGTCAGACAATCCTTACAGGGATGGCTGTGTAATCTCTTCATCATCATCTCATCCCTCTAGAAGGACCAAACTGCCTACGAGGCGTAAACGACATCACTATTTCCTTGCCAGGAAGCCAAACGGGTGAAGTGGCCTTTGGCTACGGATCTCCCCTTAACACGTTCGTGTCTCCCAACGCCGAACAGGCTGTAGAGTTGGGTGATAACTGGTTTTGGGTCCCAAAAGGCGTAAACAGGCAAAGACAAAGACTCCTTCTCAGGTACTCTGCTCTCTCACTCCGCCGACGATCCACTTCCTGCTCCTTGGTCTCTGCCAGCTCCCCTCCGTGTCCGTGACGCCCCGTCTCCGTCCTCTGATGGCTGTAGCTGTGTTCGATCCCCGCCAGAGCCAGGAATTGACCGTCCTTCAAGTCCTCGGGTGCCCAATGGACCCGCAGGCGCAGTGAGAGTTCTTTTATACTTTTATACCTTTGTTATATTGTCTCCAGAGGGTAAAACCTGTGTAACCTAAGTATTCGTGTTCTATTTCGTGGGAGAGTGACAGAAGGGCGGAAGCGCTCTTCCTTGCTGGTCCGGATGGACCCCGATTATGTTTACTGCCGTCCCGCGTGGCGCCTATTGGTTGTGCGAGCTGGGCATCTTCGCCTCACTCGGTCCTGCAAGTGTCCTGAAAGTAAACCAGGCGTAGAAGTGGCGACACATGTAAATAATAATTTTATTCAACGTTTTATTCAACGTTTTATTCAAGTTTTTTTTTCAAAATTTTAAACAAATCTAGAAAATCTTGCCAATTTCACTTTTATTTTTTTTGTCCCGCAATAAAACTCTAAGGATAAACATTTCTATCCAACATAAGGAAGTCAATAAATTTTTCTCAAAAATTTATACAATTAAATTGAATTTTAAAAATTAAGTTATTAAAAATTGAAACAAAGGAGCACCAACAGAAGAACAATTTGTACTCCAAGGATTTTTTATTGGCCAATCCACACAAATTTCTATTCGAATTCCGAAGAAGAATTTCTAAAATCATGAAAAAGGTATTTTAAAAAATAATTTTACAAAAGTAATTTCCAGAAACCAGAAATTCTCTCATATTCTTCTGACAGTAATTTATGTACACAGCTTTCGAAAGCCTACAGTTTAATTGCAAACAACGAAGAAATTAAGGTAGTTTTGTTTTATTTTATCAATGTTTCATTAATTCTTTATTTTTTTATTTAACAGCTTATTTTAGTCTACCGGTTGCAAAGAGAAGGTACTTTTCACACAACTTATTTGCGATTATTTCGAAGATATGGAAAGAGCCGCCAAGGTTTGTGTGAAAATTTCACCATTTATTGAGTTATCTTACAAAGATAAGGTTATTTTGTTTTTGTAAAGGTTGTAAAATGTCACATTTAGTGTATTGTTTTTATGCATTTTGTTTTGTACTTTCCACAAATATCTAGAATTTTCAATACTATTGATCGCTTGGGGAATGACGTCACTGATTCAAGAATGGTTGCTCATGACGGAGTAGTTTATGACTATAAAAAGAGCGATTTGGTTATTGATGAAGTTAGTGATATTTCTGCAAAGGAGATAAATGAGTGAGTTTAAGCTACAATCTTTGAGAGAAGTGAGCCATCCCCGAAAAGTATAAAATAAATTTGCCTTGGAACGTTCATTTGACGAAGCTCCCATTTGAAAAACTTCTAGAAAAATTGCTTTTTACGAGCAATTTTAACGTTAAAGCTCAAATTTTCTTTGAAATTTGGTGAAAAAATAGCAAAAAGAGCGAGAAAATTTTAGAAGTATGATTTTTTGACAAAAATTATTTAGCATACGGAATTCGAGTGAAAAATTGAAAAGCCAACAAGCCAAAAAGTAGTTCAAAATTCAAAAAAATTTCGCTTTCGTGGCAAATATATGTGACAGTTGCTAGCCGCAAAAATTTTGACTTTCATCAACTTCGGACACAAAAGCTTTGGCGAATCGATTGAGCAATCGATTTATCGATTCTCGCCTCGTAGAGGTGCCTGACTGTCGAGTTTTAATTTGTTATTTGCCCAAAGAATTTTGCAGTTTAATGAATTCTGTTAAAAATTTCCAATAAAATGAGCCCAACTGCTTTTCGATTGAACCACTGTAAAAAAATTCAGACCATTTGCGTCTTTCAGATTACAACTCACTTCGCCGTTTCATGCATTCTGAATATAATTTTTCGATTCCAAAAAATGGTAACCAAATGTTTCGTGGTTTCGGACGTTAACAAACCTGCAACAAAATATTTTCTGCCTCAAAAATATTTTCTATTTTTCCACAGCGAAATCATAAAACTATTACCAGACCATAATTCGCTCCACAGGGGTCCCATAATATCGAAAAAAAATAGGATGTTTTCTCGCTCAAAACGTCTTCTTTAAACTTCAAAACAGAAACATTCTTTTCAATGTGTGCAAATTGCAAAAAAAAGAGGGCAAACTACTTATAAAAATTTTAAACAAAAATCAGTGATTTTGGTGCACAGATATTTTTTAAAAAATCTGTGGGTATAATAAGCCGAGCAAAAAATTTTTGACTTTCATCATTTTTCTAATTCAAAAAAATTACGGCAAATCGTTTTCGATAAATTTTACTATGATTTATAAGGAAGTTTAAGTTTTGACATGTAAGCTCTCCGTTCCATTATTTCGCTGTGGGATTAAAACAGCCAAAACCAAATTGATTTTTGGCCAAGATGAACCAACCCCATATATTAAAGAATAAAAGTCGAAGATAAAAAATTATTTTTTCCGGCGAGGCAGGGTTGGAGAGGGGGAAAAAAGAGAATTATAGTTTTTGCCAATTTTACTTCTTCCCGATTCGCAAATGTAACCCTGGCGCCATTTCGCGCACGTATCCTAAAACACAGGCTTTTCATACGCAAGTTCGCGTCTGGTGTCATTTGCACAGAGCTAGGAGCGAAAATGGGCGAAGTAGCATTGGCGACGAGTACACCAAATTTTCAGAATTTTCGTCAATACTACAAAGAATGTGCACAAAACTATTCTCATTCCTTTGAAACGTTTCAACCTGGATGTTTTTGAAAAATCGTACCTAATTGCCCATTGCATGTGGTCACTTGAAGGTTTCAGACATTACATTCAATTTTTTCCAATAAATTTCAGACGTTGTTGGTGTTTCACAAACAGTTCTCAAAAAAGCTTCCGAAGTCAAATCCCGCCTTTCTGAAGAACTTCATAACTATTACACAACAGAGAAGAAGCTATCAAATTATGCTTCTAAAATTTATCAACTACGCAATCTTTTGATTTCCCTTGATGTAAGCTTAAAAATTGTTTATTTTATAAATAGAAGTTACAGAAAATAGTGGAGTTGCGGAGGAAAGATTGCCTTCTACTGAAAGTGTTTGAAATGCTAAAAATCGATTTTTCTTCTTGGAAACAGAAACAGTAAAATTTATAAAGAACATATCACTTTCTAACTATAAGAACCGATAAATGTTTCATGTAATTATCGTCTTCGCCAATTTTACTTCTTGACCGATTCGCAAATGTATCCCTGACGCAGTATTGCGTACGTATCCTAAAACACAGGATTTTCGTACGCAAATTCGCGTCTGGTGTCATTTGCACAGAGCTAAGAGCGAAATTGGGCAAAGTAGCATTGGCGACGACTATATCTATTTTTATCAAACAATAGTAAGGGCAATAGAAACGGGATAACGACGAGACTTTAATTGACATAGCTGCCGTTCTGTTCAAAAACAAACAAAATGGCGTTGGCGGCAGACAAAGATTTGTGATTTGTGACTTCGCCCAATTTCGCTCTTAGCTCTGTGCAAATGACACCAGACGCGAATTTGCATACGAAAATCCTATTTTTTAGGATACTACGCAATACTGCGTCAGGGTTTCATTTGCGAATCGGCCAAGAAGTAAAATTGGCGAAGACTATAAATATTTCTTTTTCGTTGTCATCGTTGTCTCATTTCTCTTGTTTTTTTTGGATTCGATGAAATAAACATGCAAAATAACCTCTTTTCCAACCACATCATTTTTTCACGACTCTTAATTGTGCTATTTTTTTTTCTAATTATTCATATTTTTTGTTCCACAACTCGGATTTCCAAAATTTTAAAACCCCTGGGTTACTGTATCACTGAGCGCATTTCCGTCTGCAGTGGGGCAAACATTAGCACAAATGCGGGGTTGCAGCTATTTAAACTAACGTACGTGCCAAATACGAATAAACCTACTCACGCGTTTTAATATTTTGAAACTGTGTGGTTATACAATACGTTTCCAACGAATGGGCAAAGATTCCCACCAATTTTAAAGGACTAGGTACCTTTGGTCCCGCATAGATCTTTGTTATACTCCTTGCTCACGGACCTTTCCTAAAGTTTCGATGACCTGCACATCTAACGCGCGAAATAGTGTGCAAGTCGCGGAGACGCAGACAAAAAGCCGCTTGTTTCCCGCTGCCGGCTAGGAAAGCTCGCTGGGCGACGAGTATATATGTCTTCGCATTCCTCTTTTACAGTTATCTTTTGCTTTATATATTTCTGTTCCCTTCAATGTTTCAAATACTTTTCGGTTTAATACAAGTCATTTTCAAGATTGCTCGAAAGTCAAAAACCGTCCCTTGGAAACAGACTATACCTTTGTAACATTTTTTTTATTAAAGTTCATGACTTATGTGCGTTTTTCACAAATTTTGAAGGTTTACTAGTTTTTTTAATTTTACGCCCTACTTTTTTAAACAAGAAACTTTCGAGTTGTTTATGTTCTTTGTGGCCACAAAAAAACATTCTAAAAACATTTTTAGGTCTTTCAAAACAACAATTTTTGCATAACCTTTGACGAAATTGGCAAAAACATAACTTAAACAACATAAAAAAGAAAAAGAATCAAGTTTTTTTTTCTTGGACACTGTTATACGCGAGGTTCCAACCTATCCCCACGCATAATCTGGCCCGTGGTGTAGCGGTATTGGGCGACCAGACCTTTCCTAACTGAAGTATAAACTGAAGCAGGCGAGTCACGTTCCCTCCAGCTCCTGATGAGCGGGACCCGTGATTACCTGGAGTCCTCCCAGACCCACACTAATAAGCCTAACAAAGGGTTGGTACTTTATAAACAGGCATTCTACAAAGATAAGTTAACTAAGGCTGAGCTGGGGCCAGGGGGCGAACCACCAATCTACAGCCGTGCGGCGGGAGGAACTGTCCGGCCAGGCACGCCACCGCACTCCGGGGTTGACCCAGCAGCGCGTGGGCGACTGGGACCTGACACGCCACCCCTGAAAATAGCTGGCTCCTGACAGCTGCAAAAGAAAAGTGAAGGTTTTTTTCAAATACAATAGGAATCAAAAAAAATTGCTACAAATTTTAGCTGGAGCGTTAACTAAGTACAAAATAGGGTTTCCTCTCACGGCTGTATCAACTGGGTCGTTCGGAAGTCGGATTGCAGGTAGTGGGATCTCAGCCTTCGTGTAGCATGCAACATATTTCGCCTGACAGACTCCTTTGGAACTGGCTTTCGTCTTTGGCGTCGCGACTCGCTTTGGAACACAGCTTTCGATCCGGAGCGCTGAGAGATCACTGCAATCAGAAAAATTATTGTCTGCGAGAAAATGCTCATCGCATTCAGAATCTCCTGGTTGAACTGCAATCCTTGAATCAAACACCCTCCCAGATCACTGTCAGCATGCTCCTGTGACAGTGGGGTGATTGATCCTCTTAAATCCCGAGCCGGTTGCTCCGTACCCGTCAGTATCCAATGTGGTGGCGGCGTCCATGCAGCATTGGCGTCCCACTTGTGGGCTTCCGTTGTCCTGGCCAGGAACAATATGAAGATTGAAAGTGTGACTACGTAGAGGTACGCTGAATTCGCTCCTCGTCGATACAAGATGGTGGGCGGCGGCGACCGATTGGAACTGCTCCACTCCTCGTCATCGTCTGTTTCTCCTTGATTGCCGAAGTGGTTGTCTTTGCTCTCAGAATCCGTGTCGTCGGTGTTTTCGTCCTCATCAGACACATCCGAATCATCTTCTTCATCAGAGAACTCCTCCTCTTCGTCCTCGTCTTCTTCGGCGTAGTACTCTTCCTCGTCCTCATCCTCTTCACTGTCCACCGAACTGTCGTAGCCTTCGGCGTCTCCTTGGCTGTCGTCATCTGTGTATTCCGAACTGTACTCTTCCTCATCTGACTGGTAGTTGTCGTAGTCCCGTCTTTCCGCTGCTTCCTGACGTTCTGCAGCAAGTTGCCAGAGTTGAGCTTCCAGCTGTGCGATCTTTGAACTTAGATGCTCCATCTCCTCGAAAGAAACAGATGACAAAGACAGATAGGGTCAGACGGGGGTCAGTTGGTTTATGACAGATATGGGACGGTGCCACAGAGATTAGAGAGGTCAATGATAAGAAAGGTCAACGGGAGAGAGGTGCCGTAAATAAAAAGAGAGTAGGTTAAGTGAGAAATAGACACGAAAGAGTGGGAGGGCAATAGAGAGATACCAGAGAACAAAACTCTACCCACATTTTCATCATCTGATTTTTGAAATTTTGTATTGAAAAGAAAAACTCAAAAATGTTGTCAGTGCTAGATGAAAACGTGTTGTCCCAGCACTTCCTGTGTCTCTGAACCAGCAGGAAAGAGATTGGGACTTCTTAGTGTCCACGCGTGAGGTTGCGCTTCGCTAAGAACAGAAAATAATACTAAAAACTACATCGACTAGGAAAAAATCATTAGATTTGCCTATCGGAAATACGTTATAAAGACTTAGAAAGAACCCTTCTAGTGAGACCACGACTACCACATTCAGCAAAGTTTTTAGGTTTGGGCGGGAGGGGGAACACTTAAGAAAACAATATTACATGTGAAAAACAGAGCTGATAGTGGGGACGAGAAGTCACTTAAGACCGTGCCAATTTAGACTACAAACAGTTTGTGGGTGCAAGACGAGACTGGTGTCAAAGGACGTGGGTGGCAAAACAACCTAACTGGACTACACAGTTCCACAAAGAGTCACTAGGGCACCTAAGGATGTCAACGTTAAAAACTTCAGGCAAAAGGCAGTGTGCTCTGCAAAAGTGGATGGAAAATTTTTTGAAACCGTGCGACCTTTGGGAGAGTCACCGGGAGCTCCACTGTTATACGCGAGGTTCCAACCTATCCCCACGCATAATCTGGCCCGTGGTGTAGCGGTATTGGGCGACCAGACCTTTCCTAACTGAAGTATAAACTGAAGCAGGCGAGTCACGTTCCCTCCAGCTCCTGATGAGCGGGACCCGTGATTACCTGGAGTCCTCCCAGACCCACACTAATAAGCCTAACAAAGGGTTGGTACTTTATAAACAGGCATTCTACAAAGATAAGTTAACTAAGGCTGAGCTGGGGCCAGGGGGCGAACCACCAATCTACAGCCGTGCGGCGGGAGGAACTGTCCGGCCAGGCACGCCCCCGCACTCCGGGGTTGACCCAGCAGCGCGTGGGCGACTGGGACCTGACAACACTACAAACGTCACACTGAAAAAGTAATGTTTTCTGTCTTCGGCACTCATTAAACGTTAACTTTTGGTCGGCTGTAAACGGGGTTTTGCTTAAATTACAGCCTCAGAGGGCAAAAAAATAAAATTGGAATTGAATAAAAAAATATAATTTGGAACATTTCAAGGTAGAAAAATACAATTCGAAACAAACTAGATTAACATTTATTTATTAATATCACATTTTAAGGTTTCCCCATTTTCACTGACGAAAATATTCAGTTGTAGTCAACACATAAAAATTAATTTTCAATAAATCTGTTTTTTTAGAATTCCAATCAACCAGAACAAAAATATGAAAAAGTTTGGAAGTTTTAGAATCAATGATTGTCTGACTATTTTTCTTCAAAATTTCGGCACTGAATGGTAGCATTGAGGCACCAATAAAAAAAACAAAAAAAAATGTTTTGCTTATTGAGCTCAGCCATGTTTCGTTAATTGTTTGATCTCTTGAGTTTTGCAATGGCGAAAATTGATTTTCCTCACAAGCGAACAAGTTCTTTGCCGCAGTAATTGACTACCACTTTTACCTGTTTTAAAATTTTTAAAATGCCAACGTGTTTAAATAGAGATGCACTTTTTTTTCAAACGGAGGTAACAAATTTTTTACTAACGTTGTTCAATGTAGTTTGAACCAAAACCAGGAAAAAAGTGTTTTTGTAAATACTTTTTTTTGGATTTTACAATATTTGGCAGTGAAAAGTTTTTTATCGATATTTTTTTTTAAATCAGACGTTTCCCCGTTTTGTTTGCAGTTAAACACTCTTTGTGGCGTAACGGCCATGTTTGCACTTTTTCTTACTCTGACGTCATTTTGAGTTCGCATTTTCGCACAGCATTAGTTTTGTTTTTTTTTAAATTTTCCTTTTCTGATTGCATTTCCTGCTTTAAAAGTTTCAAAGAAGACACTCACAACACTATATTTTAATAAGCTTAAGCCGAATTTTTTTAAAAAATGCTTAAAAACGGCTAAATTGGAGGTATAACTTTATTTGTAATTAATGAAATTATGATTATCACAATTTTTAAAGTCTGCTGCTCTATATTTAAAATGTTAACATTTCAAATATAGAGCAGCAGACTTTAAAAATAAGTTTACAAAAAACCATCTGTGTTAATCAATGTTACATAAATTAAAAATGTTGAACCGTCTACAAGGAACTGAATAATGGGAAGCAAAAGCTTGCAAAAGAACAATGAATTTTTGAAACAGCACATTTAAATAAATATTTTTTAAATTAAGAATAGTTTGCTTTAAAATGTGTAAAAGGGTAATTTTCAAGGCAGTTGGTGAAATTTAAAAGAGAAATGTTAAATTCAACAGAAAGTTCATTATGTGATGTGATTTTCAGAAACTTTGAATGGTTTGATAATGTTTTTGAACCGAAGCATTGTTTAAAGAAAATTTTTCAATATTGTTTAAATAGATTTGCTTTTACGAACATTCAATGAGTTTTTTAGTTGAAAAATCCTGTAAATTTTCTCAGTTATACTTCATTTCCAACGAATGGGCAAGAATTTTCCCAATTTTTAAAGGATTAGGTACCTTTGGTCCCGCAACGATCTTAGAAATCTGTCAGCGCACTCCTCTTGCATAGTGTTCTTTCGCTCCAAATTCTATGTTTCAAATCCTTTTTGGATACGAGTCATTTTTCAAGTTTTTCAAGTCGAAGACCGTTACTTAGAAACAGACAATAGTCATTCTTTGTGGTTTGACGATGGTGTTTGCTTAACAGCGCCTGGGTCATTTTCAGTCTACATGCAACTCAGAGTTTCTCTTCCTCATTTTTTAAGTGCAGAATATGTTTTTTGTAGTTAAAACTTTTGGAGGCGGGAATATTCTCTCAAAATGTATATTGCTTTTCGTTTTATTCTAAATATTCAATAGTAAAAATGTTTCAATTATATATCTTTTTTTTCAACAAAGAAACTATTTTTAAATTTCTGTAGTTGGTGTCCGAATTTCTATTAAACCAGATGGCGTCGCTTTTTGACAATGCACGATTTTTTAAATAGTTTAAATACAGTTTCATGAAGAATTTAATATGATAATAAAAAAATCTCTAAAAGTCACCAACTTGAAGTTTTCGGAAATGTTTCAAACTTTCTTTTAGAAAATTTGCTTTTCTACCTAATTCGTCACACACCCTTTGTCTTTTAAAATCATACAAAAGTTTTAGAAAAATATAATTTTGGGCAAAAGTTTTTCTTTGTTAGGTTAAGATATTCAGATGTTGCGCTCAAAAATACTTCTGTTTAAAATTTCGAAAATTAAGCCAAACCCTTTTATACTCTATTTCCAACGAATGGCCAAGAATTTTCACAATTTTTAAAGGACTAAGTACCTTTGGTCCAGCAACGAAATTTGTCTAATGTCTGCGCACTCCTCTTTTACAGTGCTCTTTCGTTTATTAGATCTCTGTTCACTTCAATGTTTCAAATTCTTTTTGGTTTAATACGAGTCATTTTCAAGATTGCCCGAAAGTCAAAAACCTTGGAAACATACTATAAAAATGTTTTTTTTTAACCTTTTTGAAATTTTACTGAATTGTTTCAAATCTTCTACAAAACGTTTTTCTTCTCTCACATGACAATATTCCGACCGGTCTTTCGTGGTCCATTTTTATATAAAATTTACAAAATTTTCAGAAAATAAAAATTATGGAGTGTTTGGTTTGTGGTTTACCTACTTCGTGTTTTCACTGTAAGGGTCAAGCTTGTCGGGCTTGTGCAGCTTTTTTCAAGAGAACGATTGTTCAAAATGTACGCTATAAGTGTGGTCGGAATGGAAACTGCGATTTAACTCGAGGTAATTCAGTTTTTTATCTTCTTAAAAAGTCTTTTCAGCCAACAGAGCTTCATGTCGCTCCTGTAGGATGAAAAAATGTGTTGCTATTGGAATGAATGACGGTAAGTTTGTATAAAAAGTTTTCACCAAAATTTATATTTTAAAAACAGTTTTTTAGTTAAGTTAGCAAAGTAACTTTGTTGCAAAATTTTACAATTAACTTTACAAAAATAACAAAAACTAGGAAAACTGAGTTCCGCAAGGAAAAATTAACGCAAACAAGACAAAATATAATAACAAACTAAAGCATATAACATAGGACTGAGCAAAATAAAAATTTATAAAGAAACTTTTTACAGAACAAAGAACTATTTAAAGAAAAGTTATTTTTTTTTAAAACTCACTCACAAAGCAATTTCAAAATGTTGCAGTTAACTTTAAATTAATAACAAAAATTAAATCTCCCAAAGTGACTATATAAAAATTTCACAGTAAACTTTAAAATAAAAAATCTAGCAAAAGTGAGTTTAGCAATGAAGCATTAACGCAAATAAGACAAAATGTACCTCATCACAACGAGAATTTAAGAAAAAAAGATTTGTTTATGTTTAGCATATAACATAGGAGTGAGGAAAATAAAAATTCAAAAATGCTTTTTACAGTTAAATTTGACTTTTTTTTTAAAATTTTTTTCTAAAAACATTTTCAAAATTCAAACTTTTTGCAACTCGGAAATGGGCCTAAAGTGCGCCCCAATTAAAATTGGAAATCTTTAAAAATCAGGGAATTTTGAATTTTTGGCTTTAAAAGCTCACTTGACCAATTTGAAAGTTATACTCCATTTCCAACGAATGATCAAGGATTTTCACAAATTTTAAAGGACTAGGTACCTTTGGTCCTGCAACGATATTTGTTGACTATCTGCGCACTCTCCTTTTACAGTGCTTTTTCGTTTATTCCATCTCTGTTCACTTCAATGTTTCAAATCTTTTTTTTTTTTGTTAAATATGCGATTTTCTCAAGATTGCCCGAAAGTCCCAGACCTTCCCTTGGAAATAGACTATACAAAAATGTGAAAATACTTTTATGGCGGAGATAAGCAAGGTCGTCGCAGATCGAAAACAGTTGCCAAACAAGTGAAACATTTTGTTCGCATTGATTTTTTTTTTAGAATTCAAGTTTGGTGATGATAAATGCGAACAAAAAAGCGTAGAAAAAAAAAGCAAAACGATGTGTATTAAATTTAAACTTCGAAGTACAAGGATGGCGACGCTTCGAATACGCTTTTTTTTAGAATTACAATGAGAGAAAAATGAATTATCGAGGAATTATTTACACAAAAATATACTCGTTAAAAACGGCAAACTGTTTATCTTCAAAGTAACCAATTATTACAGCTTCTTGGGAAAAATAATCAACCATCGGCAATGCTACTGTTTAGAAAACAATTGAACCACATGACTCATACCCATGAAACAGCCTGTTCGTTAGATCAGTCGTAAAATTTAATTTTAGTTTTAAAAATGGTTTAAAACCCAAAAACTTAGAGAGTTCAAATTTTAAAAAAGATTTTACAAGCTCCCGGCCCCCACTTTCAACTGCCTTTGAAATTGAACTTTTCCATCAACTCGAACAAAAGAAAAATCACTTTTGTAGGTCCTTGAAAATGATCCGAATATTTTTTGTTACTTAAATATGGTTTTTATAAACACTAAAAAATTTGCGGATGAACGTATTTTTTGACCTACCAGAATTCTCTCTTGATCGAAACGCTGTAAAAGTTCACTTTCAAAGGCAAATTGAGCAAAAAAAAAGTAAAAATTAATGGTTTAGATTTTAAAATATAACGATTTAGATAGTAGAGACTTTGCCAGTATTTTATGTTGAACAGTGCGAAAAACAAATTTTCACAAACATTATTTTTTTAAGGATTTTTCGAAAAGTTGACCGATTATTAGCCTAGTCTCAAAATGTTTAAAAAATCAGAGAATTGTTTTTTTTTTCAAAAAGATTTATCGAGTTTTCCAGAAACGTTTTCGTATTTTTTTCAAGAATTTTTCAAAAGGTTTCTCAACAACGCGACTTATTACTTTCAGTTTATTCAATTCGGTCTTAAGTCAATCTTGAGTTTTTTTAACAAATAGATTATCGATTTATTGGACGGTGTACTGTACCTACCCTTCTTTATGTCTTTTTTTCTAAATGATCTATCAATTGCTGAAAAAAAATATATTTCAACATTTTTTTGGACTTTATGATTTATGAATCTATTAACAATGTTGCAGGTGCAGCAACTCTAGACTATTACAAAAACTGCAATATTGAGGTAAATAACATTTTTTAACTTAATGTTTTTTTTCTGCTTTAGGAATCTGAAAATGAAACTGATGAAAACGATTTCTACTCGGTTTCGCGTGTTTTCGGAGATCTTGAAAATTTTATACCTAATTTTAACAACCGCATTGACATTCTTCTAAAAATGGTAAGTTTCTTTTTCAAATTGTGCGATCTAAAAAAAAATTTCAGGAAACTACAAAACCCGAAGTTTTCCGAAAACCACTATGCAAACAGGTTTCTATCGCTTATAATCATTTGGTCAATCAATGGCCGATTTCTCAAAAAGAAAAGGTAAAACATTTTTTATATTATTTTTAAAAAATGTTTAAAATTACAATTTCAGTTGAACGCGCACGGAATTCCAAGATATACCCAAATTGTTTGTGATTGTTTTAAAGGAATGGAGCAAGGAGCTGAATTATGCATGTCAATAGGGCCATTTGTTGATCTACCTTTTGACCAGAGGGTATTTTTAAATTTTAAACACTGTAAAAGTATATTTTTAGAAATTAGTGTATACTCACTTTATTTCAAAGTTTCCGCAAATGTTGCGGGTATTTTTCACGGTAGATTGTTTGGGTCATGACGTCACTGATTCAAGAACTGTTACAAAAAGGGGAATTATTTTCGATTACCACACAAGCGATCTGAAATTAGAGGAGATTTCTGATGTTCCGTTGGATGAATTGAAACCGTAAGTTTGTCCTTTGATGAATTTTCCCTTTTGAAAATTGGGCGTAATAGAAAACATTTTTTTTAAAACGTACGAAGTACACTTTTCAAATTTGACTTTTAAGAGCAGTACAAGTTTTTTTTTGAAACTTTTTGAAATATATGGGATAGAAAGTTTTAAAAAAATAAAATGGCGTTGTAGTTGAATTTTTCCTATATAGGCGCGCATTTTGCGTTGAAACATTAAAAAAGCAGATATAGTGTGTTTCCGAGAAACGGCACCGGTTCGGTTAAAGGATGGTACATTAGGTCCTGCGGCGATTCTTCTTTTTTTCTGCGCACTCCTCTTTTACTGTGCTATTTCGCTAATTTTGTTACTATTCACATCAATGTTTCAATTCGTCAGTGGTTAAAAAACAGCAAATAATCAGGGCCGCTCAAAAGTCGCCGACCTTTATTTGGAAACAGACTATAAGCGATTTCAAAGTTTTAGCGCGGCGGGCGCCTTTGATAGTCGCTTTCTCTGGCATTTGGGCGCCCATTTAGGAAACATTCTGCTACAATGCCATTTAGAAAGCTAAAAATAGAGAAAATAGGTTACTTGGGTAAAAAAAGTATGGATAATCAGTTTATGGCCTCAAAACCCGAAAATTCCTGGAAAATCCCCCTTTAAGCAATTCGTTAATGGTCTCTGTTGGTGTGTGTGATGTCCCAGCGTAAGTCCGTTGAGTCCGCCACGTGATGTAATTTTTTACAATTTGTTTGGTAACTTTTTGAGAAAAGTTATCATAAAAAATTGTTTTTCAGTTAAAATTGTTCATAACATGGAAGAATCGGTTAAATACAGTATAAAGACATTAATTGATGCAAAAACATCCGGGTTGGCCCGTCAATCTACAACTCGGAGCGCGCGAGAGGGCGCCGCGAAGGGTGACACGCGCGTTTCATTGCGTTTCTTTCCGTTATGCCAGGACAGCGTGCTCGAGCCTAAGAAATATATAATATGCAAAAAATTAAAGCTTAACATCATATCAAGAACCTATGATATTTTTTTTGGAAACTCGGAAATTTTTTTTGAGTACTTTTACATTCAGATTTTGACTTCTAACGTTCTTCGGGAGTAAGATACAATTACAAAAAAATTGTAATTATGGTCACAATTAAATTTTTTTGCGTAAAAAAACCTATCAATTTTATTATTTTTTTGTTAACTTTTCTCAAGTTTGAAGGTGGTTACAGTAGCTAGGTGGTCGATTTCAGTATTCCCACCCAAAAATCGATAATCCGTTTTAGGTATGATTTTCTGTATTAGAGGGTCCTAGGTACCTCAGAAACCAAAAATTGGTTCGATTGGAATACTTTGAATTTTTTCTGCCCAATGGCAATTTGGCTGCCGCCGACCCTCTCATACATCGCGTCCTAAACACTAAATATTTGAAGCTGGATAAATTTATCTTTTGTTTTTTTTTAAGCATTCCTTGATTGTTGCCATTGAAAAATTTAATTTTCAATTATTATTGAACTAAAATCCATCAATTTTGTTAAATAAATGTTTTATTAACCATTCATTAACCCCGATAAACCAAATTTGTCACTCTTCGTAACAATTAAAGTCTCGAAAAAATTGCAGCAATAAAGATTTATCCTCTGCTTGAATTGCCCATGACATCTCTAAAGAATTTTTATAAACATGTAAATAGAACAACAGAAATTGAGTTTTTTATGCGGTAACGCGGAAAGAAAATGTTTTTTTTTAGAAATTAGCTGTAGCTTTTCAATTAGCTGTGTAGTTTGGTCAAAACAATGCAAACTTGCAATTTCTCAAATTAAACTTTCGAAACCCATGTAATTCTGAAAAAAAAATTATACTGTAAAAGCTTCTTCTAAAAAAAAAAGAAAAGAAAAAGAGAACCCTAAGTCTGCCAGCTTGGGGCTTTGTTCCTAAATAAAGTCATTTGAGTGAAACAATGCCTCAATGTTTTATGATAGTTGTGAATACCCACAAAATTGATTTTTTATTAATTTTAGACCTTACTTAAGAATTCATAAAACCCCCATTTTTCAGGGCTCTCCTCGACACAATCGAAATTATGGATCGCGTTTTTGTTCTGCCCTACAAAAGGCTACGAGCTGATGGTTTCGATCGCTCCTACATCATTGCTTGTGCCATCTGGTGCCTTGAAGGTTTTTTTACAATAATTAAAAAATTAGTGAATGTACAATTAACTTAGGCTAAAACGCTTAAATTCGCAAGTGGTTTTTGCGAATTTAAGCGTTTTAACTCTGAAAATGGCCTCTGAAAAATATAAAACAGTTTTAAATTTTTAGACCGCGGATTTTCTTTTAATTTCCAATGTAAATCAAAGCAACGCTTAAAATGAAAAACAAAAATAAAAATTCCACGTTAGCGGATTTTTTATATTCAACATAGTTTGAAATAAAGCCGTTGTACTCAATCAGCAGGGAGTTTCATCCTATTGTGGTCCCTAAATTAACTGTACTATGTTATTGTTTTTCAGGAGTTGATGGTCTCACCCAAGAAACAAGAGAAATTGCCGAAGAAATAAGAACTCAATTGTCGGATGAATTACACAATTACTACAGAAATACAAGAAAATTGAGCAATTACGCCTCAAGGATCTACAAAGTTCAAAATATGGTTACAACTCTTGATGTAAGTTGGAACTTTGAAAAATACGTTTGCATTAATTTTTTTTGGAATCTAAAAACCAAAGTTTCAGAGAGTCGCCGAGCAGAGGGCTAGAGATCGGCAAATGTTCACGACGTTCAAGTTGTTCAAGATTCCACTCAGGATATGGAAAGAAGATGATTCTGATTGAATTTTTTTAAAATTTTTTTTCTTAACTTTGACCATGTTTTTTATGATTTTGCCATTTACAAAAAAATAAAGTTTTTAATTTAAAAAGAAGGTAAAAGTTATGGTAAAAATTTTCGAAACAATTTTTACATTTTAATTTTCATATTTTACAACATTTCCTAAAAAAAAACACTTTTTTTTAAATCTTCTCAATAACGCTTTCAATTTAGTTAATGTTTTTTTTTAAATAAAAATCTCAAAAATTTGTTTTTTTTTAAATAAAGTGATTGTGTCTCTCGATTTTATACTCCATTTCCAACGAATGGACAAGGATTTTCCCAAATTTTAAAGGACTAGGTACCTTTGGTCCCGCAACGACCTTAGTTAATTGTCTGCGTACTCCTCTTTTACCGTACTCTTTCGCTTATCAAAAATCTGTTCACTTCAATGTTTCAAATCCTTTTTGGTTAAATACGTGTCATTTTTTAAGATTTCACGAAAGTCGAAGACCGTTCCTTTGGAAACAGACTATATCTTTCTTTTTTTACTTTGCTGAAACAGCGCACATAGAAGGAATTTAAAAAAAAGTAAGGCTGGTTTTCTTTTATTATCTGTTTGTATCTGACGAAACTGCAGTCAATTTGAAAAAAACCGTTTGGAAAAAACAGATATTTGAACAAACGTATGTCTTGTTTGAGTTCAAGAATTCAACTTCAAGCTAAAAAAAACATTTTGTTTTTTTTTATTTAGCCACGGCAGCAGGCTTATTCGAGGAACCATGTATATAAATATAAATTTTCCTTCGTTTTTTTTTTTCAAAATGTCCATTACAGAAAATAAACAAATGTGTTTTAGAATATTGCACCATGTTGGTTACAGAACTGAAATTTATTTTGTTTCGTTTTACAGTTGTAGTCTTGTTTTTTTTTAAACACTAGCTCTTCAATTAATCCGAAAGTACTACTCTCATTAGGAGTTGTTTTGTCTACAAAACAACTGTTTAATGCGTTCTGTTTTGGTTGGAGACATTTTGGGAAGAATGTCAACGAGATAAGATTACAATGCAGTCAGAAAATCAAGTTGAGGTCACACTGATTAGAACAATGCAGTGCCAATGCAGGGCGCGTTTAGTAAATAAGTTTTTTATGCTTCCTGCGAAAGTGAATGTAAAAATTTACGAGAAATCATTATTCGTTTGATCATTTTTTTTTGTACTTTTGTTTACAATGTTGCAAAAAAACCAGTTTTCTCTTCTGGAACTGTTTCAAATTAGTCAAATAAATTGTAACAGACATTTGTTACTTAAGTTATTCATACTATCTTTTTTTTAACTATTGGAACAATTAAATTCAGTAAACTTCGTTAACTTTACGTTACGTAATATGGCGGTATTTAAAGGGACCGTCAGGGACTATTTTTGGCTTTTCATAAAATTGTAGACCTTAAAAAGTTATTTGAGAAAACATATAGATGTTTGGGCTGAAAATACGTAGTTCTTGAGAAATCGGCATCTGAAGAGGCCAAAATGAGGCATTCCAGGCGACATGCGTCTGCTGCGGATGGCGATTGGCGACGCCTGCATGCATGCTGTTTACGCGCCTGAATTCCTCTGCGTCTTTTCCTCGACGGCCGCCGCCTCCATTTCGGCTGTTTATTTTTGTTTTATTTGCGATCTTCTTTAGTGTTTTTGTTTGTTTTTACTTTTTAAAATATGAAAATGAATTGGAAATACATTTTTATGCTTATTTTGTTGCACTTTGATGTCGTTTAAAGCTATAAAATGCATTTTGAACGTAAAAATCCTTGTTTAACCTTTTTTTGTGATATATTGCCCCTTCAGTTATTTTTGTTATTTTTGTTGTTTTTCGACTTTTTGTTAGTAATTATGAATTGTTCCAGCTCTACGCTCCGGGCTAGGTCCGTCTACGGCAGTTGGACGCGCCCTGCCCCCTATCGCACCCTTAGAGGGTTTACAGGTTGGTTTTTTTCACTTATTTGATTTGTTGGTGAGTAAATTATGCGCATATTTATTTTTAAAATAATATTTCATTACTATAACCATATACAAGCGAAATTGGGAGGTGTTCTCCGCTGATTGAGTCAAAATAGCCGTAGAAAAGCGCCTTCTGTACCAGTTTCCCGATCCTTTTGCACAATTCATTTAGTTTGATGTAAAAGATTTGACGAAAACATATTTATTCATTAACAATGAACATCAGCGATTGAAAATGTAAAAACTTCCCCTTCCACACCTTTAAAATCGGGGTAATGTCCTTCTTCTGAAGGAAATGTGGTGATTTGTGCTATACGCACGCAGTTGGACAGCTTCAGAAGGCTGACTGGCCGAGGTTGTTTCCATGCATGTGAATCGTAAATTCGGAAGCAGCGTAATGAAATTCTCCAAGATTTTTTTTATTATTTAACTGCCTTTAACAAAAAACCTGTTGCTGAGTTCTGTCTTCTGAGTAATTTCTTTCGTTTCAGTCGCTGAGTAGTCTGGATGGCCGTGGAGTAACCTGTGTGGAGGCGAATAGAAGAATTCGTCTTCCTTTTTTCGTTTTGCCCCCCCCCCCCCAAGGTATTCAGGTAAGTTGCCTACCTCGTTCTCCAAGCGGTTGCAATAGTGTGTAGTTTGAATTTAATTTTTCTCTCTCTAAATTTTAGAAAATTCGGCAATTGTTCCAGTTCGATTCATTTTCCTCTCACTTTCGATAACCAAATCTCAAACTACAAACTATGGACCAGCTTGAAAATTCGATTGTTTGTATTAAGAATCCCCTTCTCGTTTTTCTCCTATGGTATATCGTGTATACATGTTTGTTTTGTTTCTGAGCGAATAAACTTAGTAAACATGAATTTCTTCCTGTTTTGTTCGTGCAGGTGGTGATGAATTCGTCCCATTGGGTGACACAGGCCAGATCCGGGTTTCCTTCAAAAATATCCCGGATGTTTCTAGACCATTTGTTTGAAGAATTGTTCGCTTCGGCACGGTAAAACATCCCTCGAGCCACCGCAGTGTTGGGAAGCTCCTGACAACTTCCACAAGAGCCGAAATCACTGTTCATCCTCCCTTCTTCAGTTTCCACGCCAAGTAATCGAATGCAACTGCAGACAAACTGAATACAGGATTATCCCTACGTCGTATTTTTCTTCTATGGAGGGGCAAACTGCTCCAAAATTCTCTTCTGGGTAGCTTTGTTAGGATGAGATGTGTAGGATCCCTCCATCCGGCGTCGAAGATCGGTAATGAGTGAGCCTTCGGATGAAGTCCGAAGAGAGCAGCGGAACAGTAGAATAATAGGACATTTAGTGTTTCTGTTGCAAATTTGTTTTAAAATATCGCTTTAAAAAAACGAAATAAAAATATGTTCATATAAATTGATAATATAAAAATAAAAGTGCTAGGAAGATGGTCTCTCAATTTGACTTTTTGAAATTTCGAAAATGACCGTCTGGCGGAGGCGACCAGCGTCGGCAGAAACCCGCCGCTCCCACCCGTAGCATATCGGTTCCACCAGGGGATACCCACCCCGCGCCCACAGTAGACAATAGCTCGTCTGCAAAACAAGCCGTAGTCAGTCCCTGACGGTTCCTTTAATGTCCTTTGGTTGAATTTATAGCGAACGAAACAAATTCCTAAGTTAAATAATGTAGTTTAAATTACCTAACAAGTTGATTTTTTTACAAGAAACTTTGCAAGGTGTTTGAAAACAGTTTGCTCTTTGGAGCGAAATTTCAGTTAACAGTGAAAACAGTCTTACGGTTTATTTTTGGGCAACTCCTAAGGTAATCATTGCATTGCATTGTCATTTTCCAAAGAAAGCTCGGAAACATTTTTGAGACATTGATATAGTCTGTTTCCACCAAAGGATTTCAACTTTTGATCGACTTTGATATCCAATCGTTTTTATCCAATCTCGATTTGAAACATTCATGTAAATACCAGAAAAATAAGCGAAATAGCGCTGAAACAGAGGAGTGCGCAGACGTTTAAGTGATCGTGGCGGGACCAAATGTACCTAGTCCTTTAGGAAATTCCCTTTTTCCTTGTCTCTTTTTAGGAAACGCACTATATCCACTCGTATTTATTCAAAAAAAGATCATAAGCGAAAAAGCGCTTTATAAGAGGAGTGGCAGAAATATTAAACGATCGCGGTGGGACCAAATTAACCTAAGCTAGAAAACTTTCTAATGTTCTAATTGATGATTTTCCAGTTACATGCTACATCTGAATCGTATAAATGGAGTGCCTCGTGTGCTTAGGCCCCGCCAAGTCTTCTATGTTTGAAGTCCGTGCGTGTCGGGCCTGCGCCGCCTTTTTCAAGCGATCGATTGAACAAAACCAAAGCTTTGTTTGCAGACAAAGTGGTAATTGTGACGTCACCAAACGTAAGTTCATAAAAAAACCGAAAAAATATAACTAACTTTCAGAAAATAGAGGCTCATGTCGTTTCTGCAGACTAAAGAAATGCAAGGACCTGGGGATGAAACTTTGACATTCCGTTGAAACGAACACTGATTTTTCGGAAGTGAGTTTACAAATTAAATTTTCCAGTTCAATTGTTTTGGAGTGTTACGTACCCTCTTTTTGGTCACACGGCACGGCATTTAAGCTTATTTATGCTGAAATGTTTGGGTCGTTATCGATTTTGTGACCAGGGTTACGGAAGATGCAAAATACGTAAAGTTATAGTACGGCAAAGTTTGAAAAGCATCCGAATTTCAACTTTAAAAAAAGGTTGTTTCCCACTTTAATTCATTAATTTGGATTTTCGATTTTTCATCGCTGAAAAATAATACATCAAATAACTATAATCTTCGCCAATGTTACTTCTTGACCGATTCGCAAATGTAACCCTGACGCAGTATTGCGTACGTATCCTAAAACACACTATTTTGGTACGCAAATTCGCGTCTGGTGTCATTTGCACAAGGCTAAGAGCGAAATTTGGCGAAGTAGCATTCGCGACGACTAAATGTGAAAAACATGCTGATTTTTTTTTAAATCAGTGTTCATGTGTAAAATTTTATACAATATTTAAACTTAACAAATTTTATAACTAAAACAGTTTTTTTCATAACAAAAAATGACAAAAATAAAGAAAAATGCTTATAATTTTTAAATTAAAATTTGGAAGATTTTCAAAGTTATAGTTCTATTTGGGCACCTACCGTAACCCGGATCACAATTCGATATCGCCTCCAACGTTTCAGCTTTCACAAGAAAAATCAGGCCATATATGGGTTAGCAAAAGAAAATCAGCCGATTTTAAAGGTACAGTCAGAGACCTTTTCATTTCCATTTTCATCGGGTACGGTGGAAATTAAACTAATTATATTATATAATTTATAAATGCTAAATTGTCTGAGAAACTAATCATTTTCCGAGTAGTCTCGTCCTATTAGAATGACAACTTCAAAATTAGACTGGCTTGTAAACATCGTGCATGCAGGCGTTGCGGCCATCCGCAGAATCTGCAGACGGTCCGCCGGTTTTGGGCACTTTGAAGCCAGATTTCTCGAAAACGGAGAATTTTGAACCCTATGTTGTATAGAGTTTTTTGATCAGCTGATTTTTATCTTTTACAAGAACCAAAGTTGCAAAAGGTCCCTGACGGTTCCTTTAAGACGATTTTTAAAAATAAATAGTAACGAAAAAAATTACTTACAGGATGAATTGTTGTAAGTTAAAAATGTCAAATGCCAATGTAATCAAAGCACGCACTGAACGCGCAAAAAAGGCTTTTTTCAAAGTCATTTGCCCAAAAAGCGACCGACAAAACCAGCGCGGGACTGGCAAAAACAAAAGCCTAACAGCGCGAGCTCGGCTTTGTCGGACGCTTTTTCGTCTATCAGCCAAATAGCTTGATTTTGAAGCTGTGTATGAAATTTTAGGAAAAAGTGCCAGTGTTTCGCTGTGAAATAAAAAAGTGTCAATGTACTGGAATTGTTCGACTATTTGTTTTTTTTTTACTAAAAACGATTTAGACACCTTTTTTCAGGCATCTGAGGTTGAAAACGATCATTCGTTAATGAAGGATGACTTTTTCTCTTTGGAAATGATTACAAAGGAGACTTTTCAGAGAGATTCGTGATATTTTGACAAGGGTCGGTTTACTTACAAAAAATTTCGTTCCGTCAAATTTTTTCAACATTTCAAACTTTTTCAATTCACCGATGTGTTTAGCTTATCGCTGTTAGAGAAAATTCCCAATTTAAATCAAATCATTCCAAAACAAGTAGTTTTTATTTTGCAGCTAATTTTTTTTTTTTTTGTTAAAAAAAAGCATTTAGGAGCCTTCTGAATGGAACCCAAACAAGAACTTAGGACAGTGCAGAACTGTTATGAAATGCTACGGCGAACTTTTGAAACAATGGCCGAATTGTAGAAAAGAAAAGGTTTTTTGTCGTTTTTACAACAGTTTTCATAATTTTTCAGGTCAAATTTATCATAAAACCGAGCCTCAGCCTAATTTTCCGCGAATTTTTCAAAATCTCGGAACAGACTGCTGAATTTTGTATGAAAATTCAACAATTTTCTGAACTTCAGAAAGACGATCGGGTATGTTTTAGGCCAAAAAAAAACTTATTATAAAAAAAGCCAATTTTTTTAGATTCTAATTGGAACCCGATTTTCACATTTCTTTCCACAGATGTTTCGTATTTTCAATACATTGGATTGTCTTGGGTATGACGTCAGCGACCCGAGATTAGTTACTCAGTGTGGATTGGTTTATAATGACGTCACGAGAGAAGACATTGTATATGATAAAAATGCCACTGGGACTTCAGAGGAGATAAAAAAGTAAAATTTGGTACTCACACACTCACACACTCACATAATCACACACTCACACACTCACATAATCACACACTCACACACTCACACACTCACACACTCACACACTCACACACTCACACACTCACACACTCACACACTCACACACTCACACACTCACACACTCACACACTCACACACTCACACACTCACACACTCACGATTATTTCAGTCTCGTCGTCAACACTGCCAAAATGGTGCATCCTTTGTACCTCAAACCCCTGAGGCAACTTAAACCGGACAACTTTGAAAGAGCATTTCTGATAGCTCTAGTTTTATGGTCTGTTGAAGGTATTGTTTAATTATTTCTACTAATTTCAAACTTTTAGGGATCAAGGAATTGAGCGAGGATACCGTTAAAAAAGTCAAGAAGATCAAAAAGAAAATTTCTGATGAACTTTTTCATTACTACAAATCGAAAGGAATATGGAATTACTCAGCTCGTCTGTCCAATTTTCAGAATCTCTTAACATCACTTGACGTAAAAACAAAATATTGCTTAAAAAATATTGTTTTTCAGAAGATTGTTGAACATCGGAAGGACGATCGAAGTACAATCGAGATATTCGATTTACTGAATTTTGACTATTTTGTTTTCGGAGAAAAAAATTACAATTAAAGGAGTATTGATTGATCATAACTTTATGACAATTGTTAATAAGTAAAAAGTACCTAATAAATACCTTTTTTTAAATCTATTTTAAGTGAAATTTAAAGAATTGGAGCAGTTTGCTCACAGATCAAACTACTAATCAATCCACACCCATACCAAATCGGCCCAAACTAAACAAAGAACAATTTTCAACAAAAATTCATTCATATTCTGTATTTTCCCAAATTTTAATCTGTATTTTAAAAAATTGAAAAGTATTGAACAAATGACGATCGAGCAACCTCATTTCGGCGATTCTCTGAAAATCAATAATTAAATTTATTATTTTTAATACACTTACATCTAATGATCTCACAAGGTTTTGAAGTTTATAGATCCGTTTGGAGTAGTTTTCCACCTGGTTCGTCTTTTTGTAGTGCATTTGAAGCTCAGAAGCCAATGTTTCAAGGACTGCCTTTGAAATTTTAATGGTTTCTTGGGTAACTCCGTCAACTCCTAAAATTGTAAATTGGATATATGTTTTTGTTGGGCTGATTACCTTCAATTGACCACATCATACAGGCAATTACATATGAGCTTTCAAATTCATCGGCGCGGAGTCGTTTATATGGCTTTAAGAAGATTTCGTGGGATTTGCTTGAAGTTCGGAGAATCGCTCTGAATTAGTAAACTTTGCAATTTGGTCTATATAATTTTCCGATTACTAATTAAGCGTTGTCAATTACGTAAATTATTAATTTTGGGTTAACATAAATTTAGCAAGCAAATTTATGCATTTGTGTGTGCATGTGTATCTATAGTGTATTTCCAAAAAACGGCACCGGTTTTGGCCAAAAACCTTAAAGGATGGCCCATTAGGTCCCGCCGCGATCGCTTAATTGTCTGCGCACTCCTCTTTTACTGTGCTATTTCGCTTATTTTTTTCTTTTCACATCAATGTTTCAAATCGACAATAAAAAGGAGCCAAATATCAAGGCAGCTTGAAAGTTCTCGACGTGTCTTTGGAAACAGACTATATCTCAGCAATTTAGGAGGGTGTGTAAAGAACCCGCTATTACATAACACTGCGAAAAAACACGTTTGTGTGGGTGTGTGTGTGCAGATGAACAGATGCAGATGAAAAGACGAACCCCTGGCTATCCTCTTTTTTTGTTTTTGTAGTTTATAAATTTTTTGTGTATCAATTTGTTAAGCGTTGTTTTCCAAGTTGAATGAAGATAATTTTAAGTTTTTCATTGTGGAAGCTCGGGTAAAATTTTATAATACACCATTTTATAGCTGTCGCCAAACTGGAATCATGCCAATAACATTAGAATGTGCCAGTGATCCTCTGTTGATATTGAAATTCGTAGTCTAATCAGTCGTCGACAGAGTATGCTTTGCATGTTTTCGCAATTAGCATATGATTTTATTTTGGCGACAGCTATAGTTTACTAAAATTATTTAAAGAAATTTGTTGATGAACAGGGAAAAACAATCTTGCATTATGAATTTTGCCCATTTGTTTGTTTTCATTAAGCGCCTAATTTACTTTACATTTTTAGTCGTCTTTTATTGTTTATCAAAACATTGTGAGCCATTTAATTTTAAATAAAAAAACTTTTTCTGTAATAAATAATTCTCACTCAAAAATGTTGACTAACTGAATAATCCTTAAAAATGTTTTTTATTTGGCATCGTTACGAAAAAGAAGTCTATATTATTTTTCAAAATTCTGATCGACCAATTAAAAATTAATAAAAATGATTTTTAATCCACATCTCTGTGAAACACAGAGATTCTTTTATGGTTGGTTTTTGTTCAAAGGTGAAAAAATAATTGAAAATTTCAAAATTTCTTATAGTAAACTGAATAAAACGAATAAAAAAGTTTCTTGACCACCAATGGATAATCAGTTTTTTGCGATTTATTTAATTACGTCACCATTTTACCTCAACTTTAGCCTGTATTTTTTTAAAGTTTTGCTGAGGGTGTGAGTGTGCGGGATTGTGTATGTGTGTGTGCACGTGCGTGCGTGCGTGCGTGTGTTTATGTGTGTTGATATCATGTGCGAGTGAGTGTGCGAGTGTACCAGTGTGCGGGGACGTGTGCACGTGAAGGAATGTGCTATACTGTTTCACCCATGATCTCGATTCAGAAGCTTCTCCGATTCTACCGTACCCTAAAACCATTGAAGGAGGTAGATCTGTGCTGTCCGCCATAATCAAATCCTTGCTCCAAAAATCAATAGGCTCTCCTCTTTGCGTCACAATTCTTCTGTCCGTAACTTCGTGACCCAAACAATCAACAGTTGAAAAAGATCGAAACACTTGTGGAAATCTCTTTAGAAAATGCGTTAAAACAAAACCCTGAAACATTAAAATTATTTAAAAAAATAATTAAAAAACAAATTACCTTTTGATCTGCCGGCAATTCTTGAAAAGGCCCGATTTTCATACAAAATTCCGCCGCTTGCTCCATCAATTTAAAAAGGTCGCATAACATTTGGTTAAATTTAACAGCTCTGGTTCTAATTAACTAAAATATATGTAAAAATAAAGTTGAATTTAGAAATCACCGAAGTTTTTCGGCATTTCGGCCATTTTTCCCGTAATTCTTCATAAGCGGCGGAAACTTGACGGCATAACAAATTTTCAGTTGGGCTGTCTATTACAACCTGAAAATATTGAAATTTTATTTCGAATTTTTTAATTACCTTTTTTAAAATTAAAGTGATTCTTTCTCTAAATCCGGCTAGGAACTTCTCATTATCGCCGAAAATATTCTCCATTGAGTAAAATTCCGGCTCAACCGATTCTTCGATTTCCAGTTCGGAAGCCTAAAATTTTTTTTTGTTTTGTTTTTGATTTTTTCTCACTTCACTTGGCGATCTCCTGCTAGAATCATCCCCATCGAAAGAAGTGGAAGGATTATCTGAAAAGTTTTGTTTTTTGAAAAAGCGGGTTCATTTTTTAACAAAAATTTGTAAACTTTTCAATGTTTCGCTAATGTTGAAAATGTTGGTAAAATACAAAGCCGAATTGAATCCGTGTATCATTTTTGTTGTTACTTTTTTTTATCTGGCGTATAATTTCAGAAGCTGTCTGTACTGTCTGTATGGATAATTAAGGAAGGCATTTGTATGTTGGATACAACAAAAATAACCGCGTGAAATACAAAAAAAAACTCATGTAAGAGAAAAGAAATCTGGATCAGTAATTCTCTTATACGAGTTTTTGTTTCGCTAATGTTGAAAAATTTGTCTTTAATTTTTTTTTTAAAAATAACAGTTATAATTGACATTTTCAATTGTGATAAACATCGCGACTCCAGCAAGCGTCGGAGTATGACAGAATTTGCTAATATACGAATAACTTTTTTTTAAACTTTCGGATCCAAATCCTTTTTGGATGCGAAAGTGTCATTCTGATATAAAATTTGAACTTAGGCAAATTGAACCCAATTAGCCAAACTAGATTTCTTATCATTTGAACTGCAGTCTTCGCCAATGTTACTTCTTGGCCGATTGGCAAAAGTAACCCTGACGTAGTGTTGCGTACGTATCCTAAAACACAGGATTTTCGTACGCAAATTTGCGTCTGGTGTCATTTGCACAGAGCTAAGAGCGAAATTGGACAAAATAGCTTTGGCGAAGACTATAGTTTTCGTTTTGTTAGTGTTTTTAAATTTTTTCGAAAATACATTTTTTTGTTTTGTTTTTGCGCAATGTTTGGTACGTTTTTGATTTTGAAAATCATGGGCCATTATGGGCTGAATTGGAAATCAACAAAAAAGCCCTGGTTCGGTTTATACGAACCGAACAAGATATAATAGATAAGAAAAAAGTTTTTATTAAATTTGGTCAATATGTTTTTCGAGCAAAAAGGTTAAAATACCAATAATGTTGCTTCGGACTGAAATAAATAATTTGTTTGCGCAAATAAAATTGGCTCTTTTAATTACTCACAAAGTGAAAAAAAAATAAAACGTAGTCTTATAAATGTTTTTTTCGTTTCAATTCTTAAATTTATACAAAAAATTCTGTTTTAAACAACTTCATAATTTTTATTTGATAGAATGGTTCTGTCTGGGTTGAAGTAAAGCAAAAAAGCAAAATTTATTAAAAATTTAAGTTTAAAAAACCATTTTTTTAAAATTATAGTTTTTAGCAAAAAAAAAAATACTCACCATCTAGGTCCATTACCATTCCGACGGCAACACATTTCATTATTCTACAGTAGCGACAGGTGTATCGATTTTCTAAAAAAAAATATTACATCAATTTAAAAATAATAAAACTCTACTTTTAGTGACGTCACAGTTTCCACTCTTGGTACATTTATATTGCAAATTTCGCCGATTTGTACGACGAAAAAAGGCTGAACAGGCTCGGCAAGTGAGGGCCTGATAGTGGTTGCATTTTGTAGGAGCGGTGCAGACTCTACATTCCATTCTGAAAAAGAATCTGAAAAAGAAATAATTAGAAAAAAGTTTACATTTTGTTGTTTTTTAAGTAAAAGAGACACATGAATAGGAATTTTTTTAATAAAAAAAAGCATTATATGTATTTTTTTTAATAAGGACGTCAAAAAAGGAACAAAATACTATTTATATAAGCAACTTGAATAAAGTTTCAATTTGCTTATAGAATTGTTTTCCATAAACAAGACGTTTTTATTTTTGTAATTTTAATTTCGGTCCGCTGATTTTTTTAACTTCGTTAACTGAAATTTCCAAACTTTTTTAAAACTGAATTTGGCAAGGTAAATTTTTCGAAACTTTTTCACAAACTCAAAAAATTTATTTTTATATATTAAAAAACAAATGTTACACAATATGTATTAAGTGCACTGAATAAAGAACATCTAATGGTACTTGGGTAATCGGTTTTGTTGTAAAATTGTACTTTGCAGTCATTATTAATTTTTTTTTAAATTGTATAAAATGACGAAAGAATTGAAAATTTATTCGAGATTTTCAACATTCAAAAATCTCGAAAAATCACCAGAAAAAAATTAGCTGGAGAATTTTAATACCTGAAACGGCGAAATCTTCCTTATATAAAAGCGTGATAAATTCCCGGAGAGCGAAAAAGTGAGTACAGTACCAGGCTCATTTGACGTGTGGCCGAAAATTTACTACGTAATTTAGATTTTTGGTTTCGCGCACTGTTGCGGGAATTCTGCGTTTTCGACGTCAGTTTTCATCCTTTTCCCTGTCTTTTTTCATGTTTCCCTTGTTTTTCTTATATTTTGGTGTGCATTTTTCATTTGTGTATATTTGTTAAACGTTTCTTCAGTGGTAGAATGTAAGGTTGACGTGTGAGAGCTGTTTTTTGAAGCTCGGGGCGGTTTTATTCGACCGACATGATAGACATTTGGTTTTCTACTGCTAGAGCTTGTCTTATTTACTTGTTTGTTTACAATTTAAGGAGAGTACTCTAAATAAACGACAGAATTTACCCTCTGCGAGAAATCAGGGCTACGGGACGCATCTACCTCTCAAAATTTTGCTTTTGCCGTGTGTACACTGGTATATTTTCGAGTTTTTAAGCGGTACGAACGATAGGTGCTTAAAGCATGGTTTTTTTTGTATCGACAACTAAACTGTTTGGACATGAGAATCATTCAAGCATTTATACCATGAAATTTCGTCATGTTCGTCAAAAATAGGCTCTTATTCTATCCTAGCTGTCTATTTGTGCGTTTTTCTCGTATACTTTGAAATGAAATATAAAGCGTAGTTTATGCTTGCGTTAACTCCTAAATTGTGATTTTTTAAGCGGTGGCACCGCTGGCCGTCGGTTTTCATTTTGTTCATTCTCTGTGTTTCTTATAATTTCCTGTTTTTATCCGGTCATTATTCTAAATATTTTTCAGAAAGCGGTCGCTTATGAAGCCACGTCGAAGTTCGACTCGACTTTCAAGATGGCTCACGGGCTCTGTTTCATTAGGTTAGTCGCGGTGGTCAGATAAAAAAATGTTTTTGCTTACAACCATGAAATTAAAACTAACTGATAGGAGGGCGCATAGGGGTAGGGGTCCTTGGGTTGTATCAAGCCAACGAAAAAAGGTGATCGCTCTCGGTCCACCATTCTCAGTCGGGGATCGGTTCTTGGGATCCTTGATCACGCCAAAAAAAAAAATCCCCTCTTTCTCCCGCCCCCACTTTCTCATTTCCTAGCTTATGCCATACTACGCTTAGAATAAATCTGCGTTCGATTTATTAGAGTTACATGAATCTCTATTTATGCATTCCCGGTTCGGTTTAATTTTAGGGTTTGTTTTGTGCGATCACACTTCTCACATGGACCACACTTCTTACATGGTTCGGGGGCGTGAATTACCCCGAGCATAGGTCACAGGGGTAGCACTCTCTCTCCCTCTTTCTCAGTCCCAAGCGGGGGTCCAAGGGGCGGTAGCCACTTAACGTGTAAAACTAAAAAAAGGAATGTTTTCGTTAACATCTGACCACCGTGGATGACGTGATCTTATCATTGTGCTTTGTACAGTTTTTCTTCGTTATTGTATGATGTTTATCTATGTGTTTAATAAATTTCATACATGTCATGGTCATGTGGGTGAGTTGTTGTGACATCGGCGAAGGGAAACAATATGGGATGGCTTGAAAAGATGTATTTCAGGAGTTCAAAAGTAACGACAAAGGTACCTAAGGGCGTTCGAGACTATGTGCCGAATTTTTAATCGATCTACGCGTACATTTTGTTGATAACTTGGCTTCACGGTAGGAAGAACTTGTTGCCAAACACGTCAATCATGATTAGTTTTCTTTTCGCATTTATTATGTGCGCAAATGGATGATAATTCGAAAAGTTACTCTTTCATGAAACACGCTAGTTAAAAATAAAATTCTGATAGAACCATAAAAAAACAAAAAAAATTTCAATGAAAATTCAAAATTTTTTGATTATTGTTAATGTTTCAAAAACTTTTAAGTTTAGAGCAAAAAAGAGTTTTACAGTTTTCTCGTTTAAGAACATCTCAAAAACTAAAACAAAAAAATAACGTTACACAATAATCCTTAACTAAATTTTCCAAGACGTTGCAGAATAATTTTGTGGGAATATTTTCAGTTTCAAACGGAAAATTTGAAAAAAAATGTCCGTTTTTCATAATAACAAAAAAAAAATACAACAATAACGCTCTCTTGATTAAAAATAACATCAGGAAAGTTTTATTTCAAAAAGATGTGAAACAAAGAAAATCTATAAAAGCCAAAACTTAACTATTCGGGAAAATCAATTGGAAATTAATGACGTCACACCTTTTGGGAACGATTGTAAAAAATTTCAAAACTAATCTAACTAAAACAAAAATTTGGATGCGTTGTAAAAAAACAGTTAGTTGACTACTTCAATTAAATTTTAAAAAAAGGAAAATTTAAAAAAATATTCAGTGTTTAATCAAAGCACAAAAACTTGTTTTTAATTGTTTAACCATTCTTTGAAAATTAAAGTATAGGCTAAAATTGAATTACATTCCCGTTAAAGTTATTTGTACGGTTAGAAAACGATTTTAAAAAGGAAATTAAACAAAAATAACGTTTCACACCTTTTTTCGGAGCCATGGGGAAATTGTAAAAACACAACTGACGCTAAAAAAATAAAAGCGTTGTTAAAAAAGTGTTTGAATACTTTAACTAAAAATTATCAACAAAAAACATATTTGTTTTCACTTTTAATTGTCATCGTTAAAGTTTTTTACGGTTTGAAAGCTTTTTTAAAAAAGAAATTAAACAAAAATGGTGCCACATGTGCGGTTGGTTTCGCTGAACCACGGGAACTATTGACCGCCCGTCGGGAGATGACGTTGCTGATAATAGATGCGTAGACATATCTGTGTTCAATCGATTTCTAGTGCAAAACAGCCGGTTTTCCACGGCCGTCTGCCAAACGCACTATAGGAGCGAACAAAACACAGCACAAAGAGCGGAAACACTTTTAAAGGTTGAGTTTTCGTTGAAATATAAAAATTACGAGGTGTTAAAATGTCCAAAATTTGAAAAATATAACAAAAAAGGCAATTAATAAACATTTTCAATGTTTTTTTTTTCATTTTTAATTTCCATTGTTAAAGTTTTTGTTGAATTTACAATAAGAACGTGTGGTTGAAATGTCCAACAATCTAAAATAAAATCTAACAAATGAAAATGCCCACCGAGAACACAAACCAATTTTTCGGAATTTGTGCAAAAACTTTGTGGTATTTTTTACAAAAATGATTTTTTAAAAAATCACAAAATTACAAAAAAGGTCCTACTCAGCTTACCTATCCGTGTATTTTCTGCGTTAAAAAAGGGATTTTTGGATGTAAATTGAATCACTGTTTCAAAAATTTCTTATTGAAGTACACAGTGTGATATTATGCTAAAGTCTTATCACTGCTTTCCTTAAATTTCTGAGTTTGAAAAAGAAACGATTTTCTATAAAACAGTTAGATAAATTGCCTAAAACACATTATCGAATTTCAATTTGTATTCTACCTCGAAATTGGGTTCCTTCAATTTGTATTGCAAAATTTCGACAATGTTAACGATATAATTTTGATTATTAGGAACAAAAATACGTAGATACGTTCGTTTTACGCCAGTTATAAGAAAATGACCTTGCGTTAATATGACAAGATGTTCCCAAAGATATTTTGCGCATAGTTGTGTCTAAAATGTGAACAAGCGCTTTGCAACTGCCAACAAATTAAATTTGTGTTGTTAAAAAAGTCTTTAAAAAATGAAAGAGAAAAGTGTGTGCCCATTTCAGCTATACAACTGCAACGATGGTCAATTTGCGAAAGTATAAAAAAAACAATGAAAACGCCGATAAAGAGAATTTAGGTAAGTTAAATTATTGTTTTAGTATAAATTTAAATTATTGTTTTAGTATAAACTGATAATGTTTCTCGTGAAAGTTTTTACAACGTGCCAAAGTTTCTCTGTTTTTACTGCCTTATATGATGTACATCTGATACTCAAGAAACGTTATACCAAAAAAAGCAGAAAAAATAGAAAAGGAAAACGCCCAAATTTAAATTTTTTGAAGCAAGAGACCTTCAGTGTCTCAAACATAGCGTCAATCTTTAAAAACAATATCGGAACATTAAAGCGGAATTTTAAAAAAAAATTATGTAATTTGTTTAAATCATTACAACGAAATTGTTGCTAAATTGTTGCTGATGTTTTAATCTTGAATTTGGGCCAAAGGTTCTGTGTTTCGTTGGCCTTTTGTAAGAAAAGATGGCCTTTTGAGACAAAATGCGTATGTAAGAAAAGATAAAATCGGGCAGACGAGTTTTTATCGTGTACTTTGTAGTGTGAAAAAGGGTTCAAAAGGTGTTTTCTAATGAGATTCAGCGATACAGAAGACAAAGAAAGCAGTTGTGAAAAATGGCGGATGGGGGGATAAATTGTGACAAAAAAACACTTTTTTGAAAAAACATATTTTTGAAAAACAAACCTAAATTCAATTATTCCATAAAATATTTTTTGACACTTTTGAATGAATTTTTTACTGATCAAATGTTTGGAAAATATTTCTTGATCCAAAAACTGATGTTAAGCTTACAATGGAAGAAGAATTCAATGAGTACAGTCAAAGACTTTGATTTATAATTTAAGTGGTCAAAAAAGAAAATTTTTTCAATGCTTTTTCATAATTATTTTTATACTTAGTTGAAGAAAACCAAAGGCTGGGTACAGTTTCAAATAAAAAAAAACAGAACGGGGATATATTTTTTTGTCAATTACACAGAAAGACTTTTGAGAAAATTATTTTGTATTTGCCAATAATCTGCGATAGATAGACTAAAGTAGTACATTGTTCTTTAAGTTTCACGCTTCACTGAAACATCGAAACTCCGGACAAATTTAAAAGTCAAGCACAAAAATATTTCCTAACATTAAACGTGCTATAAGTAAATCAGAAAACCAAGATTGTCTAAAAAGCAGCGTTTGAGCAATGAAACTAAAAAAAATGATGTGTGACTTTGTGAAAGTAAAATAATTTTTAAAAAACAATCCGAAAGTAAAAAAAAACGAGCATTTGATCGGACAAAAATGCGAGCTTAGACTGAGAATCCAACGCGCTACAAAAAAAGCTGAAATAATATTAAAACCTAAAAAGGAAACATGAGTTCACAAAGAAAGTATATTCAAAAAATGGCGCTTATAAAAATGAAAAAAAGCATTAATACGAATAAATATAACACAACGTGAATTATAATTTAAAATGGAAATAAACTACGACTTATTTCAACCTTTCGCGGTGTGTGAGTGTGTGAGTGTGTGAGTGTGTGAGTGTGTGAGTGTGTGAGTGTGTGAGTGTGTGAGTGTGTGAGTGTGTGAGTGTGTGAGTGTGTGAGTGTGTGAGTGTGTGAGTGTGTGAGTGTGTGAGTGTGTGAGTGTGTGAGTGTGTGAGTGTGTGAGTGTGTGAGTGTGTGAGTGTGTGAGTGTGTGAGTGTGTGAGTGTGTGAGTGTGTGAGTGTGTGAGTGTGTGAGTGTGTGAGTGTGTGAGTGTGTGAGTGTGTGAGTGTGTGAGTGTGTGAGTGTGTGAGTGTGTGAGTGTGTGAGTGTGTGAGTGTGTGAGTGTGTGAGTGTGTGAGTGTGTGAGTGTGTGAGTGTGTGAGTGTGTGAGTGTGTGAGTGTGTGAGTGTGTGAGTGTGTGAGTGTGTGAGTGTGTGAGTGTGTGAGTGTGTGAGTGTGTGAGTGTGTGAGTGTGTGAGTGTGTGAGTGTGTGAGTGTGTGAGTGTGTGAGTGTGTGAGTGTGTGAGTGTGTGAGTGTGTGAGTGTGTGAGTGTGTGAGTGTGTGAGTGTGTGAGTGTGTGAGTGTGTGAGTGTGTGAGTGTGTGAGTGTGTGAGTGTGTGAGTGTGTGAGTGTGTGAGTGTGTGAGTGTGTGAGTGTGTGAGTGTGTGAGTGTGTGAGTGTGTGAGTGTGTGAGTGTGTGAGTGTGTGAGTGTGTGAGTGTGTGAGTGTGTGAGTGTGTGAGTGTGTGAGTGTGTGAGTGTGTGAGTGTGTGAGTGTGTGAGTGTGTGAGTGTGTGAGTGTGTGAGTGTGTGAGTGTGTGAGTGTGTGAGTGTGTGAGTGTGTGAGTGTGTGAGTGTGTGAGTGTGTGAGTGTGTGAGTGTGTGAGTGTGTGAGTGTGTGAGTGTGTGAGTGTGTGAGTGTGTGAGTGTGTGAGTGTGTGAGTGTGTGAGTGTGTGAGTGTGTGAGTGTGTGAGTGTGTGAGTGTGTGAGTGTGTGAGTGTGTGAGTGTGTGAGTGTGTGAGTGTGTGAGTGTGTGAGTGTGTGAGTGTGTGAGTGTGTGAGTGTGTGAGTGTGTGAGTGTGTGAGTGTGTGAGTGTGTGAGTGTGTGAGTGTGTGAGTGTGTGAGTGTGTGAGTGTGTGAGTGTGTGAGTGTGTGAGTGTGTGAGTGTGTGAGTGTGTGAGTGTGTGAGTGTGTGAGTGTGTGAGTGTGTGAGTGTGTGAGTGTGTGAGTGTGTGAGTGTGTGAGTGTGTGAGTGTGTGAGTGTGTGAGTGTGTGAGTGTGTGAGTGTGTGAGTGTGTGAGTGTGTGAGTGTGTGAGTGTGTGAGTGTGTGAGTGTGTGAGTGTGTGAGTGTGTGAGTGTGTGAGTGTGTGAGTGTGTGAGTGTGTGAGTGTGTGAGTGTGTGAGTGTGTGAGTGTGTGAGTGTGTGAGTGTGTGAGTGTGTGAGTGTGTGAGTGTGTGAGTGTGTGAGTGTGTGAGTGTGTGAGTGTGTGAGTGTGTGAGTGTGTGAGTGTGTGAGTGTGTGAGTGTGTGAGTGTGTGAGTGTGTGAGTGTGTGAGTGTGTGAGTGTGTGAGTGTGTGAGTGTGTGAGTGTGTGAGTGTGTGAGTGTGTGAGTGTGTGAGTGTGTGAGTGTGTGAGTGTGTGAGTGTGTGAGTGTGTGAGTGTGTGAGTGTGTGAGTGTGTGAGTGTGTGAGTGTGTGAGTGTGTGAGTGTGTGAGTGTGTGAGTGTGTGAGTGTGTGAGTGTGTGAGTGTGTGAGTGTGTGAGTGTGTGAGTGTGTGAGTGTGTGAGTGTGTGAGTGTGTGAGTGTGTGAGTGTGTGAGTGTGTGAGTGTGTGAGTGTGTGAGTGTGTGAGTGTGTGAGTGTGTGAGTGTGTGAGTGTGTGAGTGTGTGAGTGTGTGAGTGTGTGAGTGTGTGAGTGTGTGAGTGTGTGAGTGTGTGAGTGTGTGAGTGTGTGAGTGTGTGAGTGTGTGAGTGTGTGAGTGTGTGAGTGTGTGAGTGTGTGAGTGTGTGAGTGTGTGAGTGTGTGAGTGTGTGAGTGTGTGAGTGTGTGAGTGTGTGAGTGTGTGAGTGTGTGAGTGTGTGAGTGTGTGAGTGTGTGAGTGTGTGAGTGTGTGAGTGTGTGAGTGTGTGAGTGTGTGAGTGTGTGAGTGTGTGAGTGTGTGAGTGTGTGAGTGTGTGAGTGTGTGAGTGTGTGAGTGTGTGAGTGTGTGAGTGTGTGAGTGTGTGAGTGTGTGAGTGTGTGAGTGTGTGAGTGTGTGAGTGTGTGAGTGTGTGAGTGTGTGAGTGTGTGAGTGTGTGAGTGTGTGAGTGTGTGAGTGTGTGAGTGTGTGAGTGTGTGAGTGTGTGAGTGTGTGAGTGTGTGAGTGTGTGAGTGTGTGAGTGTGTGAGTGTGTGAGTGTGTGAGTGTGTGAGTGTGTGAGTGTGTGAGTGTGTGAGTGTGTGAGTGTGTGAGTGTGTGAGTGTGTGAGTGTGTGAGTGTGTGAGTGTGTGAGTGTGTGAGTGTGTGAGTGTGTGAGTGTGTGAGTGTGTGAGTGTGTGAGTGTGTGAGTGTGTGAGTGTGTGAGTGTGTGAGTGTGTGAGTGTGTGAGTGTGTGAGTGTGTGAGTGTGTGAGTGTGTGAGTGTGTGAGTGTGTGAG